>JAFLJL010005617.1:10000-29497 GCA_018398815.1 Conus ventricosus | reverse complement strand
GCGAGTGACGCTCGAACGACACTGCACGCAGGTAGCTCAAGCACACACACACACACCACACACACGCGCGCGCGCACTCCCACGAAGGTTAGCACGCATACTCACTAGCACACACACACACACACACACACACACACACACACAACACACACAACACACAAACACACACGCCACACACACGCGCATTCACAAACACACACACACACACACACATACCACACTCACACGCGAGCGCACGCTCGCACGCAACACTTGTACGCAGGCTAGCAGCACACTTGCACGCCAGACTAGCACGCACGCACACACCACACACACACACACACTTACACATTATTCACTCACTCACTCAACCTCACTCACTCACTTCACACACACACAAACACCACACAACCACACACAACAACACAAACACACACAATCACACACACATATATATACATACCACACACACGCACACACGAAAAGACCACACACACACACACACACACACACACCACACACACACACACAAACTACCACACCAAACACATTACATACACAAACTCACACGCACGCAGCACGCACGCACGCGCACGCTTGCACGCGCAACACACACACACACACACACTCACACACACACACACACCACACACCACACACACACACACACACACCACTCACACACAGACTCACACACCACACATCTGATGGAGAAAGAGAGGGAGAGTGGAGGGGGGGGGGTGTGGAATGGTGAGAGAAGGGGGTGGGGGGGGGGGGGGGTGGGGGAGAGAGGTGAGAGAGGAGAGACGTAAGACCTTACCAAGATTTCACATGAGATTATCAATACGAAATCCGCTTGAACCTTCCAAACCCCACCAGTGAGCCCCAAATTGATGAAATTACCCTACTCTGGCAGACCTTTCGATCAGTTCCTGTCATTCAAAACCAACAGTACGTTCATGCACTGGCTTTGGCTTACATCTAAAAAACACACACACAAACACACACACACACACACACCACACACACACACACACACGCACGCACGCACGGCTCGCACGCACGCACGCCACGCACGCAGACGCACGCACAGCACACACACACTCACAACACAACAACACAAACACACACACACACACACACACACACAAACAACATACAACAAAAAACATCATCAACAACTACATGAAGGGAACACGTCCAATTTCAACAGACAAACATACAGAGCATTACCACTTCAAATAGCAGCCTGATTTGCTTTTATCTTATATATATATTTCTTTTTTTTTTTTTTTTTTTTTTTTTTTAAACTTTTTTATTTCACTTTTTTATATCTTACATACATTCATATAGAAAAGGATTAATTTACCACATTCCTAATCAATACATATATTCAAGTTCAAATAGAAAGAATTTATTTTAAAAAACACCCCACCAAAAAACCAACAAAACTTAACTAACAACCAAAACAACACAGATACAACAACAACAAATGCACTTCGTTCTAGTTCTATCTTTCCCTTTGTTTTACCTTGTCCCTTCTTTTTTATGTCATGTTTCCTATATTCAATATTTGTCTTTTATTTATTTTTACATATATTTTACATATTTTTATAAAACATATAACTCACACAAACACACACTTATATATTATAATGCTTTTTATATACATTACATATATATTCATATCACATCATTACACATAATTACACAACTTTATATTTTACTTGCACACCCATCATACTTATAACATAATATCAGACATACATACATTATTTACACACACATACTTTCATTATATATACAAGATATGCACACACATACACACACAAACATGCATATACGAAGAAGATTCATATAACACATGATGTAATATACTTACTCACAACTTATACCACACACACCACACATTTATTTATATATAGATATATATATATATACACTTTAATTTATACACATATATGCATACAACATATGTACACACATATATACATATACATATATACTCATACATATATGCCACACAAATACATACATTTGTACCTCCATACATATTCATACACTCATAAATTACCAAAATATATATACATACACACATATACACTCACACCAAACATATATATATATATATTTAGTTATATAGACTTATGGCTCTTATTATGTCGTATCAATATATATTTATATATATATTATTTATATTTATATACTCACACTGAATTAACATACACACTTTATACATATATAATATTTCATTATCACACATATATATATACATATACACATATATTACATAGTGATATATTTTATTATATACACACAAATATATACACATACATATATACACAAACATACACCCTCACAACATATATACATTCACATATATATACATATTACACAACATATGCAAATCATTTGATGCACAATTTGTACACTACTCACACACATATTATATGTTCACAATCACCTTTCCCATATCATGTTTTCATTATATCAATATAATAATTACGTTTCGCATACCTATATAATATGGTATATATATATTCACTACACATCTACAACTACTTTTCTGACTTACATATGACATCCATACATATGTGTATGCACACATACACACATATTTTGTATCCATGGTTCTGTTTACTTCTATACCATTGATGTGTTTATTAAGAGTTGCCAACCACATGGAAAATTTCTTGATTTGGACGCATGGTGTAAGCGATGTATTTTTTCGGTTTCATACCGCTTTTTTCAGAATGATTTGATGGTGTTGTATTGAGGGCACACATGTCGTTCATTTTAAGGTGGGTAAATTTAAAATTTTGCTAGTAGTTGTATATCAAGGCGATTACACCGTCTGATTTTAAAACCATTGTTGTTACCATGGCAAATAAACCAAATTGTTCACCGACAAGAAAAAGTGGGTTGGTGTTGTGGACATTTTTCTTTTGACAGCGTTTTCAATGTCTTTCAAAAATGTGATTGACATAATTTTCAAACCTCCAAAGATGTGCTTATACTATCTTTTCTTAATCGACAGAAACGCATCTGTCATCGGGTTTTTGTTTACTCCCCATAGATGAAAGAATACACATTGGTTGCTTCTATTTTATGTATTATTCGGGATCTGAAACCTCCTTTTTTTATTTTATTTCTTGGAATCTTTTTAACGTTTCTATTAGTTGCCTTCCAATTATATATTATATTAGCTTCCAGTTTTTAATTCCATTTTGAGTGAATCATTTTGGTATTGTTTTTTTTTCATATCTAGTAATTGTACTATAATAAATTGTGTTCCTTTTTATCAGAATGGTTAGGGTTGTTGTGATTTAGAAAGAGGATGCATTGTTACAATTTATACCAACACTATCTGTTGAGAGTGTGTTATCAAACTCTTGTTCTCTCTCAGGCAGATTGTTAGCTCTTTAGCTCAGAAAAAAGTTGGTGCTTATTTTTACTTATCAGTGAATCCGCATAAACGACATAAAAGTTCCCATTATTTTATTTTGCAACACATCTGCAAATAAAAAGCTCATTGTTTTTGGGGGGTCTATCCACTCACTCTCATTTTAAAGAAAATATTTTCTAGATTATTTTTTTATTGAAGAAAGAGGCTCTGCCATAGTTTCAGTACTATTTCAAAGGTGTGGATTTTATTGCAGATTATTTCTGTATGATGATTTGTGTCTCTCAAAAAAAAGTTTGTTGTTTTCCGGTTTACATATAAGTTTGGTCCATATTTATAAACCATCTTTGATAATTTGGATGTGTTACGCAAGTAAACTGATTTCCTTGATGTGGTGCTTTTTCAAGTTTTTTTATCCAGCTTAATTTCAGCGCGTGCATGAAAACACTTAACTGCTGGAATTCCTATGGCCCCCTTACTTCTACCCTTTTTAGTGCAGTCTTTCTGTTGATTCTTCTCTAGTTATTTATTATTCCAAACAAATTTCCAAACACAAGTGTTGAAGAGCTTGCATTAAGTTAATCTGGTTGGATTATTAGGTAAAAGTGTCTGTCGTCCACAAGGTATACTTTCTTTGATTGATTATTAGAGATTTTTTAAAAATGCCTTATTTCTTCCTTCGGTGTCAGAATTCGTTTTACCATATTTTTTATGATTGTTGTTTAATTTCTTCAGAAATTTTTTCTGTAATAGTTCTTTTCCTAACAACCAGTTATGGTCTGTGTTTGTTTGTAACCATATTCCAAGGTTTTTTGAATTTAAGTGGATTCCCAATCCAATTGAGTTTATAGACATATATCTTTTGTTGAATTCCTTTCTTTTCCTAGCCATATTGCGGATGTTCTTTCGCTGTTCCATATTTAGGTACGGAAAATTGGTACCAAAGTCCTCTAATGTTTTATTTTGTTTCCTCAAATGTGGTTTGGTCACCATTTGTAAACTATTGAGTATCTTCTGCGATTTGTGGCTGCTTGTTTATGTTCCTGTTTGCGTTTTTTTACAATTACTTTATATATTATTTTGTCTTATCTTGATGGCTTATATCTCTACACAATTTTACGAAATTAAGATAAGGGGAACAGGTCATTTGTATGAATCCTCTTTTTAATTTCTTATAACACTTCGGTGATGCTTGCCCATTTACTATTACAGTAGCTTTACTATTTTTATAAAAAAAAGTTTCAATCCAGTTGCACATTGAATCACCAAAACCAATGGCTTTGACTACTTTTAACTTAAAAAGTTTCCCAACAAGTTTCAGGATCAAAGGACTTTTTCAGAAATCTACACTTAATAGTTAATCCTTGTACATGGTTTTGTTTAAGTTAAATCATTTTTTCATATTATCAACCTAAGATTGTTCTTCTTAGAATCTTCCTGGGATGATATTGTTACCTGTCTGATCGTTCTTTGTATTGACTTGGGAGAGAGAACTGTTTTTAATTCTAGGAAGCTATGCATGATGATCCTATATTGTAAACTACATTCAAATGTGTGATTGGGTCGCAAGTTTTTGATGATTCTTTTGGTTTGCAGGGCTTAGGGATACAATAAAATTATATACCTTCATTTTGAGTAACTGCCATTTTCCTTCCTTTCTAATCCTTCGTTTAAAGTTCTATCTTTTGAATATCCCAATTTGGACTCAAAAGATTTATTTAAAGTATTCACAGGTGAAACCGTCCAGTCCCAGGGCTTTCCTGCTTTTATTTTTTTTCTATATGCTTGAGCGCTGTTGTTTGCCTCCGTTTAAGGTTATATTTCATTCTAAAGCCGTTTGAGCTCTTCCTCTGTGAGGGTTGGAAGATCTTGTATCTAGTTCATGTATGTCACATTCCGGTTAAGCTTGCTTTTCATTTAAACATTTATAGAAGTTAATTGATTCAAAATAATATCTCTTTGTTTGTCTGTTAGAGTCTGTCCATATTTATCTGGTAACTTTACATTGGCTTAACTTACATAATTTCTTTTTCCAGCCCACAGAAGTAATCTGTTATCTTCCCTGAAGATCAATCTTGCTCTTGATCTTAAAGTACCACCTCCATTTTCTTTTCTATTATAGCCTGAAGTCTTTCGTTCATTGTTTTTAGTTTTGTTCAATCTTTGTGGTATTTGGATTTTGTCTTTCCTAAGGTTTGAAAAGGTATTATAGTTCTTTTCCTTTTGTCTTGCTTTTCTTTCTTTTTTTAAATGACGAATATCCTGTTGTCAGGGGAACGGAAAATTTTCATTAGTTAAAATACATCTATAAAACAATGTTGTGTTATGTTAAATTCTACAAAAGGTGAAATTGGGTTGGTCAATTTCCATATTTCTCTGTATCTTATTGCATACTCTTTTATAGGTCTCTTTTAATTGTATCTCACTGACCCTAGTGACATTTGAGAATCTTTTAAGAATGAGCAGGTTTTGAACTTCCAAAATTTGGAGTTTGGTTTGCCTGAAGGCCGTTTTTAACTTTATCACCACCATAGAGGTGTTGATGTGATCAGTCCTGTAGCAAGGGATAATTTCGTGTCAGCGACATCAGACACTATATGTTCAATTATGAGAATAAAAATCTAGTCTGCTTTGTTGGATTGGTTTGTTGATCTTATCCAAGAGTAAATTGTTTGCACGGGATAGAGCTCACGCCCAAATTGTCGAATTAATCTACATCTTCCATAGTTCTTCTTAAGGTTTTTCGGTTTGCTTTAGGGTTATTGATTGCTTGTATTTATTCATAATTCAATGTTTGGATTTTAACACTAAAATTCCTGTCACCGACTAGTATATGATTCTGATTAGGTGTTTCTCAATTCTATGTAAATGGTCTTCCAAATTTCTTGATATTATGTCGGGATAATTCTGTTCGGACTTAACATATAAGTATAAGGAAAATTTCTTTGTTCATGAATAATTCAGTGAAATAAACATATTGTTTCCTTCGATCTTTATACACTTTCTTGAATTTAAAATTCCCATAGTTTTTATTAATATTGAAAAATAGCAACACCCTAGAGTTTGTATATGAGAGGCAAAAATAGCACTGATATTCCCATTCTGGCTCTATAGTTACTGGCCATGTTTGGAATTTTTTAAATGAGTGTCTTGAAGTAGGTAATTTATATTATGGACCCTTTCCCCTTAAATAATGAAAAAACATCTCTTCTCTTTCTTTTTTGAAGTCGCTAATCCCTGGCTGTTTACTGAGATGATCAGCATACTAATGGTTTGATCCATTTTTGGAAAGATGAGTAAGAGTGAGTCGTGAGGGGGTTTTACCTTGAAATACTGGTTTTGTGTGCATATAGGACAACAGTATACATCAAATGAAGATTCGAAAAAACATCATCACTAATTTGTGATGTTGCATTGGTTTTGTTAAACAAAAATAATTCTCGTTTACAAATTCATCACAAAAAAAAATCAAAAAGTACAGTCACATAAACAGTTTTTTAACCTTAACATACAAACCAAAAGGAAATAAGAAATTGTAATCCGTGGGATGTGTTCCACGAACCAGCCAACGTGACATATGAAATCACAGTTTTTTAAAGTTGTGCCACAAAAAATTTGAACGGATTTTGCACGTCTATTATCCGTCTTTTCGGGATGGATGTACAATACCGTTTAGGATTAAGGGATGGAAAATTGGAAAGGGGAAAAAGGGGGAAAGGAGAGGAAAAAAAAAAAAAAAAAAAGTTTAATGTATGCAGCAAAAGGAAATAAAAAATCACAACACACACACACACACTATACATACACATCACCACGCACGCAACGCACGGCACGCACGCGAACGCATGCACGCACACACACACCTACACATCACACCCAACAGACTCACACACACACAGAGGAGAAAGAGAGGTGTGAGTGGATTGGGGGGGGGGGGTGGAATGGGAGAGAAGGGGAGTGGGGGGGGGGGGGGGGGGGGGGGGGGAGAGAGGGGAGAGAGGGACGTAACGCCTACCAAGCGTTTCTCATGAGGACTATCAATACGAAATTCCGCTTGAACTTCAAACCCCCACAGAGAGCAAATGATTACCCAACTCTGGCAGACCTTTCGATCAGTTCCTGTCATTCAACCAACAGAACGTCATGGCACTGGGACTTCTGATTACATCTCTAAAACACACACACACACACAACACACACCACACAACACAACACACACACACACACAGCACGCACGCCCACGCTCACGCAACGGACGCACGCTCGCACGCACAACGCCACGCACGCTCGCACGCACGGCACGCACGCAAGCACTCACACACACACACACACCACACCACACACACCACAAACACACACTTAACAAACAACATCTACAACAACTACAACAACTACAAACAACAACAACAACAACAAAACATGCACGACATACTCGTCCCTTTTCAACTGAACACACACATACAGGGACGCATACACATCAAATACGCAGCTGATTTTGCTTTATTTCTTATTCTTTTATTATTGTCTTAATGTCTTAAGCATACTGTATCTTCCTCTCCATATTGGGGATCTTGTCATTTTTATTTTATTTTAGAAAAATGGTGAAAGAAGCTGATAACTTTATGCAAACAGAGAGAGAGTGAGAGAGATAGAGAGAGTGGAGAGATGAGTGAGGGTGAGAGAGGAGGTGAGCTGGAGGGGGGGGGGAGAAGAAGAGTATGAAGAGGAGAAGTGGGGGAGGGAGAGGTTGAACAGAGGTGAGACTGAGAGACCAGAAGATGGGAGTGGAGAGGTCCAGTGGGGAGACAGTGGGGGGGGAAGAGAGGAGAGTGGAGAATGAGTAGATAGAAAGAGAATGAGGAGAGGAGTGAGGAGTGACGATGAAGTCGAGAGAGAGCGTGGGGGAGTATGGAGAGGAGATGTTGAGATGTGAGAAGTGGATAGGAGCAGGAGTATTGAGAGAAGAGAGAGGATTTGGTTACTCTTATGCTGATCAGAGAGGGGAGAAGATGATGAGAGAGGGAGATGATGAGGAGGATGATAAGGAGAGGGGTATACGACAATGGCGTAGAGAGACGAGCGATTAATTGTATAGAGGAAGGGATATGATTGGTTTTAGAGAGGGATAGGAGGAGAGGGAGTGGATAGATTGAGAGACGGAGAGAGATGAGTTGGAGAAGAGTAGGGGGAGAGAGAGAGCGAGAGAGAGAGGGGAGAGGAGAGTGATGGATGAAGTGAGGATTGAGGAGAGAGTGAGGAGAGGGAGAAGTAAGAGAGACGAGAGAGAGAGAGAGAGAGAGAGAGAGAGAGTGAGAGAGGCTAAACAAAGCCATTTTCTCACGAGGACTTTTAACACAAAAATTATTCGGGTTTATATTTTAAAAACCTTCAACCCCTTCTCCCATTTCCTGCCCCCCCCTTCAACCCTTCCCCACTTCCTGCCCCTCCCCCCCCCCCACCCCCCCCCCCCCCTTCCCCGAGGCAAATGAATTTATTTCCCAGCACTCTCATCGTCGTCCTCTTCATGTAGTCAACCATATAAATAGGCCTTACGCTGGTCTTCTGATTAATAGCTACAAATGCAGGAAAACACAGGTCCATACTTAAAACTGACATGTTGCAACATGCTCAGAACATGGGATATCTAACACTTCATGCCTAGTTTTGATTTAATCCGAATGGTCTCCACATGATTCAATCATATCTATCTTGTAAAATAAATCACGAAATGGTTCTCATGAAACTGGAATCTATCATAACTTCTTGTTAAAACCAAAAAAAATCAGTCTGTTGGGCGAACTAAATTCTGCCATGAAAAAAAGAAATCAGTATCTGAATGCATCCTATTGGAAACAGCAGTTAAAGCAAGCGCTTCAAGACTGCTTTTGTTGTGCAAAAAAAAAAAAAAAAAAATGGACAGAAAACTACGTTAACATCGTTACAAATTGAGGTATAAAATACTGAATAAAGACCTGACCTCGCTTTTGACCTTGGCAATAGAACGGGGAAGATTCAGAGGGCACTATGAAATAAGATTCTGTATTCGTTACAGAAAAATGTCAGTCTGTAGAAAAATGAAACTCATTTTTTTTCTGGCGTGCCGCACCGAATAGAGATTATTAAGTCTGAAATACCAGAACAGCTTTTTAAAAAAGCTATCAAAAAGATGGAAAAAGATACACGTGTTTAAACTATGCCAAGGAAAAATGATTAGCCGTGAGTATACAAATTAAAATTAGACGACAAATATATTGACGATGTACAAATGTTACCCTATCCCCTCCCCCCCCTCCCCCCCCTCCTCCCACCCCCCCCCTCTTCCCCCCCCCCCCCCCCCCCCCCCCCCCCCCCCCCCCCCCCCCCCCCAGCACGCCCACGCCAGGGGCCAATGAATAAAGGCTCAAGCGCCAATAATTTAGGTCTGTTACAACATCATTACCATGTTGTTGTTCTATTGACTTTAGGGATCTCTCTTGGACATGGAAGCCTCAATCTGACGTACGGCACACTCACGCAAGCACGAACGCGCGGCGCCCCCGCGCGCTCTCTCACACACACACACAACACACACAACACAACACACACAACCACACAACACACACACACATATTTATATTTATATTCTTTATACACACACGCACGTACACACAACACACACACAACACACTCACACACACACACATAAACCCCCGCACGCCACGCACGCACCACACACACACAACACACACACACACAATCACAACACACACACACACACACACACAACACACACACACACAAACACAAATGGAGGCAGAGTCGAGAGAAGTTGGTTTAGTGTTTAGTTGTTTTTAAAGTTTAAACAGAGTTGTTTTTTTTCTGATTTACAACATGCAAACATAGTCATGTTTCTATCCATCTTTATTCGGTGGCCAGTCCGCAGGGATTTGAAGTAGGTAGATTGATTGCTGTCCCTCTCGTTTGGAAATCGGACGCTTTGAGTGCATATCGAGTGTGTGTGTTGTGTGATGAGTGTTGTGCGTGTGTGTGTGTGTGTGGTGTGTGTGTGTGTAGGTGTTGTGTGTGTGTGTGTGTGTGTTTGCGCGTGTATGTGCGTGCGTGCGTGTGTTGTGTGTGTGTGTGTGTGGTGTGTGTGTGTGTGTTGTGATGTGTGTGGTGGGTGTGTGCGGTGTAGGTGTGGTGTGTGCATGCGCAGCGCAGCGACGCATGTGTGTGTGTGAGTGTGTGTGTGTGTGTGTGTGTGTGTGTGTGTGTGGTGTGGACAAAAATAATCGACGTGTGTGGTCTCTTACTGCGAGTTTTTTTAGTTTTTATCTCGAGATACAGGGTTAGTGTGGAGGGCCTCCCGATTTCTTGACAAACACAAGAATCGTAGTTTCTGAATATCATCCATTTTTTTCTCCCTTCAGTGTACTTATCTTTGTACAGAAGGCGTTTTCATAGGGGCCGGCGGGTCTTCAAGACGCGGGTATTTTTCTTTTGTTATAATGCGCGAGCGCTCCTTATCGGCTGGACACACGATCCGTACAAATATCCAGACGTCGGACGAGTCCTCATGACGCGAGACGGTGTTCTTCGCTGGGTCGTGCGGAACTCCAAAGGGTTTAAAGACTGTTGGCCAAACTTTATTAATGCGTATTCACGGTGTAGAGTCTTTTTCGTGACCTTCTCCTTTTAAAAATATAAAAAAAAAAAAAAAAAAATAAAAAAAAAAAAAAAAAAAAAAAAAAAAAAAAAAAAAAAAAAAAAAAAAAAAAAAAAAAAAAAAAAAAAAAAAAAAAAAAAAAAAAAAAAAAAAAAAATAAAAAAAAAAAAAAAAAAAAAAAAAAAAAAAAAAAAAAAAAAAAAAAAATAAAAAAAAAAAAAAAAAAAAAAAAAAAAAAAAAAAAAAAAAAAAAAAAAAAAAATATATAAAAAAAATAAAAAAAAAAAAAATATAAAAAAAAATAAAAAAAATAAAAAAAAATAAAGAAAAATAAAAAAAAAAAAAAAAATAAAAAAAAAAAAAAAATTAAAAAAAAAAAAAAAAAAAAAAAAAAAAAAAAAATACAATAAAAAAAAAAAAAAAAAAAAAAAAAATAAAAAAAAAAAAAAAAAAAAAAAAATTAAAATAAAATAATAAAAAAAAAATAAAAAATCAAAAAAAAATAAATAAAAAAAAAAAACAAAAAAAATAAAAAAAATAACGGCAGGCAGGTCTATGTGTTGAGTGATAGTCTTTCTTGGAGACGGTGTGTGTGTGTGTGTGTGGTGTGGTGTGTGTGTGTGTGTGTGTGTGTGCGTGTGTGTGTGCGGTAACTTGTGTATGTGTGTGTGCGTGTGCGTGTGTGTTTGTATGTGTGGGTGTGTGTGTAGTGTGGAACCTGTGTTTTGCGGATGGAGGTAACGGAGCCAGGGGTTATGGGGGTTAATGTCGTTTCTATCGCGCGGTATGACATTCTGACTTTTAAAGTAAATCGTTTCTAGACTTGTAGGGTGCAGGTTTTTTAAACTTTGGGATTTTTTTAATGAACTCTCTTTGCTGTCTCTATCTCTGTCTGCCTGGCCTGTCTGTCTGTCTGTCTGTTGTCTGTATGTTGCCTGCCTGTTCTGTCTCTCTGTCACTGCAGTCTCTCTCTCTCTTCTCTCTCTTTCCTCTCTCTCTCTCCCTCTCTTCTTGCCTGTCTGCTGTCTGCCTGCCTGCCTGCCTGCCTGCCGCTGTCTGTGTGTGTGTGTGTGTGTGTGTGTGTGTGTGTGTGTGAGTGTGTTGTGTGTGTGTGTGTGTGTACAGAACATAAGAATTAATTGCTTCACTTGCTTTTCTCTTGCTATATCGGTGTTTAGTTTGTTTACTGTGTTAATTGCGCGCGGCGCGCATGTGTGTGTGTGTGTGGTGTGTGTGTGTGTGTGTGTTTGTGTGTGTGTGTGGGTGTGATGTGTTTTCTCCTTTGCTCGTTTGAGTTCGCTTACCGTCAGTTCCATCAATGTCTATTTCTTGTCTAGCCAGAGAGAGCAATAGGAAACAGTGTCTGCGCTGTCGGGAGAGTTGGTAGGTTGTCATCCATGTGATGTAGCCTTGGGGGCACCGCTCCTCTCGACTTGATTGTGTCGGGAGGTTTTTTTGTTTTTTTTTTTTGTTTTTTAATGTGGAAATTACTAGTCACGGGTTTTTTTCGTCTAGTCTAGCGTTTATGTAATCGTTTTTTCTCGTTGGTGAAGATGTTGGTTGAGAAGAGCAAGAATCGTCGAGTCTGAAGTCTGAAAAACGCTTCCATGATTACTTTCACGTCGTTCTCTGGCACAACATTGCTGATCCAGTGGGAAGTAGAGGAGTGCGGAGGGCGGTGTTCGTCTTTTTTCTTCCTTACTCTTCTTTCCTTCTTTCCTTTTTTCTTTCTTTCTTTCCTTCTTTCTTTCTTTTTTTCTTTCTTCCCTCTTTTTTCTTTCCTTTTTCTTTCTTTTTTCCTTCCTTCTTCTTTTCTTTTTTTTTCCCTTCTTTCTTTTTTTCCTCTCTTTTTCTTTTTCTTTTCCTCCTTCTTCTTCTTCTTGTACATCTTTTCCTTCTTGTTCTTAGGTCTTCGTCTGCTTTTTTATTCCTTCCTCTTCTTTCTTTCTCTTCTTTCGTTTTTCTCCCTTCTTTCTTTCTTTCTTCTTTCTTGTTATCCCTCCTTTTTTTCTATTGTTTTCTTTTGTTCCTTTCCTTCTTCAATTCCTTCTTGTCTTCATTCTTGTTGTTGTTCTTGTCTTAGGTCTTGTTTTATGGTCTTCCATTCCTCTTTCTTTCGTTTGTCTTCTTTCTTTCTTTTCTTTTTTTTCATCTTTCTTTCTGCTCTCTCCTTTATTTTTCTTTTTTTTTTATTTCTTTTTTTTTTATTATTGGTCTTGTACTTGTTGTTCTATCGTTCATTCGTTTTGTTCTTCTTATTGTCTTTGTACTGTTGTTGCTCTTATTGTTTTTTGTTGTTGTTTTGATGATGATGTTGTTGTGTTGTTCTTTCTTCTTCTTTTCTTTTCTTCTTCTTCTTCTTTTCTTATCCTCTACTTTTCTTCTCCTCCTCCTCCTGATACAAAATACCATATTACTAATACGACAACGTGTTCTTTTCTCTATTTGATTGCTGTTCTCGTTGTTCTTGTTCTTTTAGAGTGGCGTACTTGGTGTAATATTTATATATATATATATATATATATATATATATATATATATATATATTTATATTTTTATATATCTATCTTTCTATACGTGGCTTCATAAAAACGCGAAAATTTGAAAGCTATTTTTCGGAGTGAAAAAGGGGTGTGAATTATACAATATTGACAATGTGGCTAGTTGTTTGGGTCCAAGACTCAGTGCAGTGAAAAAATTGTGTGAGCAAAACATCATTCCCGCATTGGAGGGTCGAACAAAAATGGCAAACTTGTTGCTGCATGTGAGGCACGTGACACCTTGTCAGAGCAATGGTAACAGCGTCAAGTAGCAGGCATGCAGCCTTATTAAAGCGCGCTACAAGGTTCAGATAACGACTTGCCGTTCTGAGCGTTACAGAAGATGGCCAAGATACGAGCAGAGGAAACGCAATCGTGCCCTAGGCCATATGGGAGGTTGGTTGTGGATGCAGGCAGGTCGCCTAACATCTTTAACGTACCCATCTCAACCAATCTTTCTCTGCAGACTGCATGCGAGTCACTGGTACCATGATGATCGTCCGGCCAGGCCGTCCTCGGGTCACCCTCACCAAGAGAGATCGCATTTTGTTCGAACCCATCTGCGGACAGGCGGCAAACAAGCCGCTAACACTGCTCGACAGGTGCCTGGGTATCTCCAGAGCAACGAATCAGCTCAAACACTGTGCGGCGGCGGTCTTCAGGAGAACGGGCTGGCTTTGTAGGCGTCTCTCAGAGGGTCCGGTATATGACACAGACTCCGGCAGGACAGGTGCAGGGGCACAAACCGAAGAATCAACTGGCGCAGGCAGCGTTGGGGACGATACTGTTCTCAGTGTGAGCCGTTTTTGTATTGACATGTGACGGTCGGTCAGATATGGGCGTTCGACCTGGTGAACGTTAGGCGGACTCTGTGTGGTAGAGGCGGAACACCTGGGGAGGCCCGCGACGTTATGTTATGGGGTGCAATTGCATTAACCTCGCCATAGGACCAGTAATCTTTCAGAAATGGTCCTGGTCGACGGAACAGGGTGTCAATGCACAGCACAAACATCCACCAGGTGCTCAGACCCAGTGTTCGTTACTTTTGTCTGTGCAACCACCAACTGGACATTTCAACAGGACAATGCAAGACCACACACAGCCAGGGCACCCAGCAATATTTTCACATAACAACGTCAATGTGCTGCCTGGCCAGGCCTCTGTACGATTTAAACCCCATAGGAACATTTTTGGGTATGAATCCCGCCCCCCTGCAGGACGGTTGGACCTCCTGGTCCCAAGACCAGCTACAGGGCTCAATTTCACTGGCCATCGGTCCATGTGTGGGTGGTGTGCCAAGGGGGACGCATCAACCACCTGGTCCATCTATGAGCCGCAGGTGCATGCGTTGTCCATGCAAATGGTGGCCACCAACACGGTATTAGGACTTCAAGCTGGTTTGTCACGTGACCTTGGATTTTCACACAAAGACATATTGCTGGATGACATTTTCCAACATTACCTGTGTTAATGAATCAAATACGTGAATTCTTGCTTCCACTCTGTTCAATTGTGGACCCAATATTAAATTCGCCCCTAACCTTCAGCTTGTTTTGCTTTCGCGTTTTTTTTGGGAGTCAGTTATATTGCGGTGGTGTGTGTGTGTGTGTGTGTCGATTATGTGTGTGTGTGTGTGTGTGCGTGGTGTGTGTGTGTGTGTGTGGGTGTGTGTCGGTTGTGGATGTGTGCGTGCGTGCGTGCGTGCGTGTATGTGTTGTGTGACTTGTGGGTGTTGTGTGTGTGTGTGTGTTGTGTGTGGGTGTGTGTGTTTCGGGAGGACGGGGTGTAAGGGCGTGGGGGGGTTAAAGGGGCGGGGATCGGTCTGTTGGAATAGGTTATTTGTTTACGTTGAAAGCAGGACACAGGATGTTGCTTTGCTAGTGGAAAACTTGCAGATCGCTAACTGATACACCACCTTGCGAGGGCTGATATTTTCATTCGTGTGTGTGTGGGGTGGGGGGGGGGGGGGGGGGGGGGGGAAGAAGGGCATGATGGATGGGTGGATGGGGTGGTGTGTTTTAGTAGATTATGTCTTCTTTGGTGTGGTAAGTGGAGTGTGTATGGTTGTGTGTGTGTGTGTGTGTGTGTGTGTGTGTGTGTGTGTGTGTGTGTTGTGTGTGTAGTGCGCGCGCGCGTTGTGCGTGCGTCGTGCGCGCGCGCGCGTGCGTTTGATGTGTGTTTGTGCGTGGCGGTTCGTGGGCGAACACGCACGCGTGGTGGTTGTGTGTGTGTGTGTGTGTGCTGTGGGTGTGTGTTGTGTGTGTGTGTCGTGCGCGCCGCGCATGCGAGTTGTGTATGCGCGCTAGTAAACTATTCAGTGAGTTACCAAATGGTCTAGGGGAGGGGAAGGAGGGTTTTGAAAGGTGAACGCGTAAGAAGGGCGATTTCGTAAACCGACTTTTTGTGTCTCTAAACCTTCCTTGATTTGCAGACATCCCAGCATAATTTTACAGTCCGAATATATGACGTCAGTCAGATGTTCTAGACGTTTGAATATGTCTGTCTGTCGCTGGTCTGTTGTGTGTCTGTTGTCTGATTGCCTGTTCTCTTGTGCTGTATTTGTTCTCTCCCGCTCCCTCCTCCTGCCTCCCTCCTTCCTTCCCCCCCCCCCCCCCCCCCCCCCCCCCCCCCCCCCCCCCCCACCCCTTGTCTCTCGCTCTCTTCCTCTTTAAGAGAAAATGAAATGTTCTTTTTCTTTCTGTATCTTCGCGATTGTCGTTGTTACTGTTTTTGATGTGTCGTCATGTCTTCGTTATCGTCATCGTCAATGCCTTTTTCATGGCCAAAGTCGACGTTGTTGTTTTAGAGGTTTTAGTATAAATGACCTTTAAAGCACATTTGAGAGCAAGAGTTGAACTGGCCATTGAAATTCTCTCTGACAAGGCGAAGGCCTGCACGTGAACGGTTCGAGCGGCACAGCGGGAAAATTCGCGCTTTACTAGCGCGGAAGAAGCCCCCCACCCCCCCCCCCCACCCCCACGCCCCTACCCCCCACCCCCACACACACAATAAGTTCAACTCAATACTGACTAAAAGAGCAAGCGAGGATATCGAAGCGAGGAAGGAAACCAGGATACCTTCAGCAATATGTGAAAGATGCGTGGCATACCCAGCAGGTATAAACGCCAAGCGCGAGGATATGGAAGCCAGGGATCACCTTCAGGCAATATCGTGGAGATGCGTGGCACTAGCAGCAGGTTAAAACCGCCCACGAAGACGAAGAGGAGAAACAAACAAAAGAATAAGTTGTATTTAAGAGAATCTGCCAACAAAAAACAATGCATAGGATAGCTGGATGGAAACAACGGTGCAAGGGCCTAGAGGGAAAAAAATTTCCCAAAAAAAAAAAAAAAAAAAAGAAAAAGAGAGAGAAAAAAGGCGACGACACAACTGAACTTTGAAGATTGTTAAAGACTTGACCACCTGGAAGCAATGTCCAGTCAGCAACCTTCAGGAGAAGGCGGCTACTGCGTCACACAGGAAGAAGATGCGATAACAGAAAACGTGGCTGACTATGGCTCTGACCTCTACAATGCACAGAACAAAGGAGATCCAAGTATGCCAACGGCACAGGGCTCATCAAATGACAATGGCTTTCCTCAGGTTCGAAGTGCTCGTAGTCGCAGTTACTTTGAGGAGATGTGGGAAGTCTGCAGTCGTGGATAAGATCATTGCAGAATTCTTGGAGCATCCCGGAGAGGCAGTCTGCAACCACAATCGGGCCATACTGGCGAAGGCCAGTGCAGTTCAACTCGATCACTGATTGACGCCGTTCCGAGGGAGGGACATTTTCAACACCGTCAGAAGTCACCGTTTGATCAGCCATGCCAGGAATCATCCTCAAAATGATCCTGAATAGATGATAGCCGCAAGCAGCACCATTATCTGCCAAAGAACAGAATGGATTCCGCACGGACAGCAGACTCATCGTAAGATTATCAACGTGAACACTGTTTGCCCAAGAGCAAGTCTCCAACACCAGAGGGTGTCCTTCCACGTCTTTATAGACTTCAAGAGGGCGTTCGATTGAATCTGGCTGAAAGCGCGACGAGCAGTAAAATAAAATGTAACGTCGAAAGCTTAACAACACCACCCAGAAACTATTTCAAACCGACTGGTGAAATTTTGGCCCCTTCCCGGGAAGCTGTTGGAGAGCGTTTCCGTAGTTAAATTTTGATTTTCGTCCAGGGTTTCCTTCTATCTCCTACACTTTTTAACATAAAACCCAAAAAACGCTTTCCCGACCCGGCACAAATTCGGATAATGCCAGCACAGTCCCCGCATTTAAAGGGGAAAAACCACATGAACCTTTTTAGGGGCAGATGACCTCGATAGCCGGCACGTCGTTTCCCCAAAAATCGTCAAGCTTTTCCAAAGAACGGATGAAACATCAAAGGGAAAACAGGGTGGGAAATCAGCGCCGAGATTTACCAAGGTAAAGCCCCAAACAACCCACCAAAACACTGGGCAGACTGATTGCTCCTCAATGACAGAAGATAGACCCCTGGGCAACTTCACTTATTTTTAGGTTTCCCTCATTAACAATCAACCCGAAATCCCCTCGCGGCGGCGAAGACAGTATCCGGGATATCCCCTTTAGAAACTACTGGAAGGAAGTTGATTTCTGTTTTCTCCACGAAACCCCCCAAAACATCCCCCCTGGTGTAGTCTTCCTTCTGTAAAGCGTACCGGGCAGGGGCCCTCACAAAGGAAATTTGGGAAAAAAAAATCCAAACCGTGCAAATAAGGTGCTATCTGCAATATATATATTTAAAAAAAAAAAAACATCAGATTTTACTGATCACATCACTAATACATATGTGCGTCAAACTATAAAGCTGCACAGGGCACCATGAAAAGACCTCTGATGTCCATTAAAGGCTGCATTGCTACACTCATGAAAACAACCCTCAATGGCCTTGCTGAAACAATCCTCCAAGAACTCTTTGACCAGTATCGCAGACTGGGCATTTGACATCATTTGTGGGAGGCCCAAAGGCTTTGGGACACAAGCAGCAGAGCTGGATAAAATCCGTTGAATTGTTCTTCAGTGGGGTGCTCCGTTTGACGCTCCACTCAATAAAAGGGAAAGTAAAAAGTTATTGCAGAGCGAGAAGTTGCTGCGGTTGGGGTTGATGCTGATGAATTGTTTGATGTTCGTATTCCTTTCTTCCTCCCCCTTTGTCCGAATACTTCCGCCTCTCGCTTTCCCCCCTTTCCGTATCCCCTTCTACTCATGACCAGTTTCGGCTTCTCTTGTTTCTTTTTCTCCCTGTTCTCCTCCTCTCTCTCTCTCTCTCTCTACTCTCTCTCTCTCTCTCTCTCTCTCCTCTCTCTCTCCCCTCTCTTCCCTCTCTCTCTCTCTCCAGTCTCCTCCTCCTCCTTTTTTCTCTTGCCCCTCTTGTTCTTGTTCTTTTTTCTTCTTCTCCTCCTCCTCTTCCTTTCCCCCTTTCCTCCTCCTTTTCTTTTTTTCTTCTTCTTATTTTTTTCTTCTTTTTCGCTTTCTTTTTATTAATCATTCTTTTTTTTCCTTCTTCCTCTTTCTCCTTTTTTCCTCCTCATTCTCAGTCTCTTTTATTTTTCTCAGTTTTCCTCCGATATGTTTTTCCTCTTTCGCTCACCCCTTGAAGATGATTTCCTCCGTATTTTGTTTTACTTTGGTTCCCTCTGTTTGTTTAGATATTCAGGGACGGAGGAAGGGCAACTGCATGCAGGGAGGAGGAAGAGGAGGTGACATTGAGTTGAACCTACACACCCCCCAGGCCACACACACACACACACACACACACACCCCAAAACACCCACACACACACATTCTCTCTCTCTCTCTCTCTCTCTCTCTCTCCTCTCTCTCTCTTTTCTCTCTCTCTCTCCCTCCCTCCCCCTCTCTCTCTCTCCCCCTCTCTCTGTCTCTTCCCCTCTCACTCTTT
>JAFLJL010005617.1:5000-7500 GCA_018398815.1 Conus ventricosus | reverse complement strand
TGTACATTGTACTTGTCATTTAGGTCGTATTGTACATTTGTCTTGTCATTTAGGTCGTATGTGTAATTTGTCTTGTCATTTAGGTCGTATGTGTAATTTGTCTGTCATTTAGGTCGTATGTGTAATTTGTCTGGTCATTTAGGTCGTATGTGTAATTTGTCTTGTCATTAGGTCGTATGTGTAATTTGTCTTGTCATTTAGGCCGTATGTGTAATTTGTCTTGCTATGTAGGCCGTATGTGTAATTTGTTTGCTATGTAGGCCGTATGTGTAATTTGTCTTGTATGTAGGCCGCATGTGTAATTGTCTTGTCATTAGGCCGCATGTGTAATTTGTCTGGTCATATAGGCCGCATGTGTAATTTGTCTGGTCATATAGGACGCATGTGTAATTTGTCTTGTCATTTAGGCTGGATAACGAGTCAGGGCTTTTTTCTATTTGTCTTTTACCCAGGCCTCCCTGATGCTGGTGGTGCTGGCTTCTCCCTGAGGTTGTCCTCATGCGGCTGTCCTTTGCTGACGTCACCTCACCACCTGCAGCTGCCGGTCCGTCATCCTCATCAGGCTGACGTCAGCAACACCGATCATTACCTCACCACCTCTGAACATCGTAGTGACCTTCTACAGGGGACCGGATAACTTCTTCACGGAAACTTTCGTCGCTGTCGTCGACTTTGTCGTCGTCGTTGAAGTGCTTGGTGAGTGCCTCCTCGGCGGAGGACTCTCACCGGCGTTCTTCAGACCCGACTTGTGTTGACCTGCTCTCCGTGCCGCAATGACGAGCAACACGTCCTACCCGACCTACAACTTCTTCACCCCGGGCTTCAACGTCTCCTCCGACTGGCCCCCCACCGATGTGTGGGACGGGGGAGGGCTGGAGGAGGCGGACGAGGAGGGGGGCGAGGAGGGCTACAGCGTGGCGGAGAAGGCGGTGATCGGCACCATGTTGACCATCATGGTGTTCGTGGCCGTGGTCGGCAACCTGCTGGTCTGTGCCGCCGTCTTCACCGACCGCCGCCTGAAGCGCAACTCCAACTTCTTCATCGTGTCCTTGGCCATCGCAGACCTGTTAGTAGCGCTGGTGGTCATGACCTTCGCCATCGCCAACGACATCCAGGGCAAGTGGGTGTTCGGGGCGGTGTTCTGCCGGATCTGGATCTCCTCGGATATCATGTGCTCCACGGCCTCCATCCTCAACCTGTGTGTCATCTCGCTGGACCGCTACCTGCACATCAGGGACCCTCTGCGCTACGAGACGTGGATGACCACCACCAAGACGGTGGGTCTCATCGCCACCGTGTGGATCCTCTCCGTGCTCATCTCCTTCGTGCCCACGCACTTAGGCTGGCACGAGTCCCCGGACGGAGACAACTCCACCACGGACAAGGACCTGTGCATCTTCGACCTGAACCCCATCTACGCCGTGGTGTCGTCCACCATCAGCTTCTACATCCCCTGCGTCGTCATGGTCTCCATCTACGTCCGACTCTACGCCTACGCGCGCCGCCACGCCAAAACCATACGCAAGACGCACACGCTGGACCGCTTCCACAACCGCAGCAACGGGTCGACCAAAGGCGCGTACAAGGTGTCGGACCACAAGGCGGCGGTGACCCTGGGCATCATCATGGGGGTCTTCCTCCTGTGCTGGGTGCCCTTCTTCATCGTCAACCCCATCGCCGCCTTCTGCAGCTCCTGCATCCCGCAGCTGGTGTTCCAGATCCTGACCTGGTGCGGCTACGTCAACTCCTCCCTCAACCCCATCATCTACTCCATCTTCAACACCGAGTTCCGCTACCCCTTTCCGACGCATCCTCCTCCCCAGGTGCTTCTTGAAGAGGAGGAGGAGCCGGAGCCTCTACGCCAACTCCTCCTCGGCCGGCAGCCGGACCCGGATGAACAAGGCGGAGTACGCGCCGCCTTGATGACGGCGGAGAACGGAACCTCCGTCGTCCGGCGGGAGAGTCGGGAGAAACTGTTCACCGAAACCGCCACTACTACTTTGTGATAAACGTGTGTGTCTGTCTGGGTTGGGGGTGAAGAAGGGGGTGGGGGTAGGAGTGGGCGTGGACTGTATGGGGCGGGGTGGGTGTGGGGGGGAGAAGAGGGATGGCGTGGGAGGGGGGGGGGGGGGGGCTGTTGAGGGAGTGTGTGTGGGGAGGGGGGGGGAGGGGGTATGCATGGGACCTCACTAGCCTCAAAATCCCATAATACCGCGTCCCTCTGGCTGGGGAAACAATTACAACGTCCAAACAGCCCATCAATCAACCCACCCCAAACGGCGAACATTTACTTTATTAGTACAGAAATGTCACTCCGACACCAGTATACTCCTGACTAGCTTTTGACACGTAGAGAGAAAGAACTTTCTCCGTGGAGAAACCAAAGAAGGAAAAAACAAAGGGAGTGAATAGGCGAATGTTGATGAACGGTTTTTTTTTTGTTTTTGTTTTTTTTCATACATTTGTCACTCTCTCTATTCTATTCGCTAGAGCCCCTTTT
>JAFLJL010005616.1:0-41854 GCA_018398815.1 Conus ventricosus | reverse complement strand
CCCCCTGCAGGCCAACCACGAGGCCCAGCACCGCCTAGAACACGAGGCAACGAATCTTCGCCCGAGAATGCCCGGCTGCAGAGCGCCGCTAGCGAAGCTGCTGCCGCCGCTGACTGCAATGTTGGGGCACTCACCGCTCGCATCGACCGCCTCGAAGCGACCTGGGCAAGCCACCGTGGCGTCGAAGTCAATCAGGCGAAGGCGTCGCTGTACGATGAGGGGGCGGTGCATGCGCAACAGCTCGAAGAACGTAACCGGGCGTTTGCTGGCAAGTGAGGCCGCCAAGGTTGCTCTCGACGAGGAGCTCAAAGCCCTCGTGATGCGCACAAGGTGCGCGGACGCAGATGTGTCCCAGTGCACACAGCCTCCTGGCGTGTGGGTTGCGATCTGAGAGTCCATATCCTACCACAATGCGCGTTGCGCAGGACAGGGAGCACAGGCTCGAGATGCTGGCGATGGACAAAGCGTACCTCACCCGCGAGAATGAGAGCTTGGAGGCGCGCCTGGCCGCGGCCTGCGCAGGAGCGTGACGCAGTGTGTGCACAACTGCGCGAAAATGAAGCAGCGGCATGACGACGTCTGCCAAAAGCTCTTCGAAGTGCTCTCCCCCGACCCCGTACTATCGGCGCCGTGGTTCACGTACAATACGGAATGTTGAAGGGACATGCGCATGCTAGATCCGGCAGGTTGTGGAGTTGGCCTGCTTGTGGACATGCAGCCGTCTAGCGGATGGCGTCCCTCGTTCGTGTGGCAAAAGCTCGCAGCAAAAAATAACTCGTGCCGGCGCATGCAGAGTAACGAAGGATACAGCGCGGGCCCCTCGAGGGGCGAGTGGGGGTGGAGATTCATCGCGTGCAGGAGCAGGCGCGAGCCGATCTTGCTGCCTTACGCACGATCGCAGGGGTGCATTGAGCGCGAGACGCGCCTCCTGCGGGACATGCGCGACGCAGCGCAGGTGGAAAGCGACCGCCCTGAGAGGTGAGCTAAAAGACTGTCGGGCGAGCTCGATGACGTCACGTTGCGGTACCGCACGCTCAGCGCAAAGCGGACGTGGACGGCACTGCGCTAGCAGCTGAATGAAGCTGCGCTCTGGGGACGCGGAGCGCGCGCAGGTACGAAAACCTCTCACCTCACGACCTCTCTGTGCAGTGCTACCCCTCCGTAGAGGCCCAGCGATGGCGTACCGCCATGCGACGTAGTTCATGTCGCTGGCGCCACATGCCTGGCTTCTGATGCCTACATCGATGCCGTGGGACAAAGACTGTGGGCAGCCTGGAATTGCCCTGCTTGTGTACCGCCCTGAAAGCTTTCCCAAAAGCGCATCCCGACTCTTTCATGCAGGTGCATGCAAATTTGGGGCTCGAGGCGCAATTCCGGCAGGTGCAGGGTCAGAACGATCTGCTGCACGACAAATGCGCACGCTCACCGACAGCTTCTACTCCCTCGAGTCCGAACACACCCCGCACCATAGCCGATCTACAGGCGACCCTCGCCACCACGCGCGAGCAGCTTTTCGCACTACCATGCAAATCGACTCGCGTATCGATGACACCCTGACGGGGCCCCCGGAGGCCCGGGCAAGGCATCTTCGCTGCCGGCGAGCGCAAAGCGTCGCGCAGACCAAAGTCTGGCTCTCGCGGGACGGTGTGCAGATCTCGAGAGGGAACGCAGCGTGCTGCAAGTAAGCAGCGGAATTAGAGAGGCAGCTGGGTGTTGCGAAACGTGGTGCGCGTGCCACTCTCGCATGTATAGCGTGCAGTTAGGCTTAAACGCTTGACTAGAAGTCGGTAGAATTGTGCAGAACATGCCGAGGCTCGACACCAGGGGCCAGGCAGGCGCAACTTCTGAAGCACAGCAAATGCGTGCGCACACTCCACCTCTTCGTGCAGAGCTCTGCAAGCACGAAGCGATGAGTGGCGGCTCAGCCGGACCACACTCGTACCTCATGCAAGAGCTGCGCCCGCGCCGAGGACAGAGCCTGTGCCCGCCGGAGAGGCTGCAGCGGATCGCACTTTTGAGCTCGCGTGCCGTACCAAGAGCTGCAGGCACCCAGTCAAAGCTGGATCTCATGCAAAAAGACCTGCAAGTGCTTTTTTTGCAACTGCACTGAGCCATATGATCCAACGCGGAATGGCAGCGCAATCAACCAGACATCCCTGTGATTTCGATTCCCACTCCGCTGCAGCGCACGCCAGACTTTTTTATCAGGCAATATTCTCCATAGAGTACCTTGCTGAGCTCATTTTGCGCGGATCATGTACTTTTCTAGCGACATGAGACGCTTGTTGCGACGTAGGGGGTGCTGGAGCAACGCGATGTGCTGAACTCCGTCAAGTCTGGCCTCCGAGCGACCATGGCCGGGCATGATAAAAGCGTTTTGGGTTCGGTGGAAAACCGTGTGTGATGCTAGGGAACGTTTGAGGGCGCCTTTCTGTAAGAGCGTTGCACAGACAAGGTGCAATATCAGCTCCGAAAGCAGGCAAGAACACTATAGGGCCACAGGACGTTCCACGACGACGTCCCGCCCTCGCTGACAGCGTTGCCGGCAGCCCTAAGCACTTTCACCGCCTGCGAGTAGAATACCCGGGCGTGCCCCTACCAACGCCACGCGCACAGCCAAGGCACTCCGCACGAACGCGGACTTTCTGTGAAAGTTCGTTGAGGGCGCATCGTTGGAGGTAACGGCATTCTGGTTGCAGTGCTACAGGCAAAGTCAGGTCACCGACACTGAAACGCATGATGGCGAGCTAAATGTACATAATCTCGCGCTACAATTGCAGCAGCTGTTGCACGGTGCTACGCCACCTCTGGCGACGCCAGCCCCACACAGTGATACCCCTCCTTTTTCATCGTACCCTACCCTGATATGTCATCGTTTGAGCACCGCTATGGGAAATCAAAGGGCTGGGCCGGAGCCTTCCAATGACTGCCGCGGAGGACAGAAACCCGAGCTCACGTTCTGGGGCTCACGTTCGCTACCAGCCTCTAGACGGACAGCTCAACCGGTTCGCGGGTCAAGAACGGCTGGGCTTTGCAGCTCCCGTTTGCCGGCTGGAACATGCATCCCTTCTTCCCCTCCCAGGGACACTGTCTTGATAGCCTCACATGCCATGGACAACGCTCCATTTCATGCTGGGCATGACATGCGCCAGGCATCCCTTGCACACCCTAGACATGTCACCACACGCATGACCCCCAACTGGCCTGCCACCATCCTTTCAGTGGAGTGGCTGCGAAGCGCCGCGGCGGAGCTGGCGACAGCATCCTTGGAGCGGTTGCCGACGGCACCCTCACTCCAACTCAGCAGTGAGACCTTTCAAACCGCGTCGCGGGACCTGTTAACAAGAATGCTCCTGCACGCAGTGGCTTTGCCGGTGCAACCGTGGTGTGGTCGCTGTGGGGCCCTCGCAGCCACCACAGGTGCTGCAGTCGCGGCCTTCGCAAGGTGAGCTGGTGTTTTTCTGGGGCGCCACCTCGCGCATCATTGGGGACGATGATCAACTCGGGCCGGCGCAGGTCTTGAACGCGTCGGGCTCCGAAAGCGTCTCCCGAGCCTCCGATGCCATTGGGGTCAGGCGGTAAGGCATGCACCACCTGGAATGGCACGACATCCGAGTGGCAAGGCGTTCATCATTGTCAACTGAGGGGTGCTCTTATTTAGCGTGTGGATCGTAGGACGGGTATCACTGCAAGGCTACACTGCCAACACTTCGCTGGACACTGAGTTTGCACGGTTGAGCAATGGCCCTGCATGGCCTCTTGTTCCCGGGAAAAAAGATGTCCCAAAGTGCAGTCAGGAACGGGGCACGGTCCTCGGCACACAGGCAATATGCTCCTCACCTGACTATTTGGATGATGCCTCGCTCGAGGGTGTCCAGCATGACGTGGAGTCCGAACACCCTGCACATACGTTAACCTGTTGCCTTCAAAACCCTGCAGGAGACTTGAACATGGTTGCATGCAATAAGCGCAGCATGTCCACCCATGCTACTCAATCTTTCGATGTGCTTGCGAGTCGGCGCAAAAGGGGGGGGAGGACCCGCGCTTGCTGCCAACAACATGGAGACAGGCCTAGTGGGTCTTTGATCATCGGGGAAAAGGCCGCCACCACACAGACAGACGCCATGACGGCCAAGCCCACCTCGTAACCGCGGTGCTGATCCAAACTTGCCTTGTACGATGCCATACCTGTCCC
Source organism: Conus ventricosus (assembly GCA_018398815.1). Taxonomy (NCBI): domain Eukaryota; kingdom Metazoa; phylum Mollusca; class Gastropoda; order Neogastropoda; family Conidae; genus Conus; species Conus ventricosus. The sequence continues at coordinate 37,659 of JAFLJL010005616.1, read as the reverse complement.
GCGCAACCCTGTCAGTGATCGCGCTGTTGACAGTGTTGTTGATTGTGGTCGCATTTAGCAGTGCTGCAACATGGGGCAGGCGTTGTTGTGCAGACACGGATCCAAACGTCCGCAGACAAACACGTGCAAAGCACACTGCATAGCGTGGCTCGCGGCCGTTGCTTGCTCAGAACAACAACAGAAACCTGAGCTGTGCACATCGCGTGCAGGCATGGCCCATGTTGAGCCAGGACACAGTTGCACCCTTGGCGCAGCAAGGCAACGCACGACAGAAGTGAAGAGACATGGTGAATCCGACCATGAAGAGCAGAGAGCTGCCAAACATCTGTGCCTCCTCCCATAAGACGTCCTGCACCACAAGCGTACTGCAGTGGAAAAAGTGCCACACCGCGCGCCCCGCGCGTCACATCAATTCACCAAACTTGCGCCCCACACCTCTTGCACCCACGTGGATTGTTGCGTTGGGCACGACTAGCAGACGCAGGCCGCTGGGGGGCGCACCGGCGGGGTGGGGACGATGTTCTCCCTGCATTCCCGTCGTGGACGCCGGTCGAGTTTTAGAGTGCACTGCACTTGTGGTAGGGCTCGGGCTGCGCCGTGGCATGAGCGGCTCAGGCAGCTGGCACACGCCGGACATTTTCGGCAAGGTCAGCTCTACGTTTGGGCGTGCGGTGCGGCACCGCTGATCCCCACTGCAGCTTGTCTCTCTGAACGATGGCCCAACCAACATCTTTCGAGACCCAGAATTCGAATCGAAATATTGCTCTCGAGAGCTTTCGCACCGTGGGCTGACATCTCGCTCACCCGACCCATTTGCCAACCTCACTGCAAACCCACACCGCACAGAGCCCTGATGCGTGTACTCTTGAAGATGCGACATTTATCGTGCAGCCAGACGAAATAAAGGCATCCGCATCCTGCCCAGGACGCGCGTAAGCGGCAGCGAAAAATTTTGAACGCCACCGGCAAACTGGGGCAAATACAAAGCAGCCTGGGCAGCACGTTTTGTGAACGGCTGCCACAGACGTGTGAGCGTGTAAAATACTTGCCGCCAACGCAGTAATTTACATGATGCCGCAAGCGGGGCCGCAGCGAGCCACCGTTAAGGGGCATTCCCCCGGCGAGGCCTCAGCCCGGCCCGTGACACCGTACCCCTGAGAAAGGGTTTCAAAACGGCAAACAGAACGGCAAAGAACCTTCAGCTGAGGGGGACTCCCCCCCCACCTCCTGCCTTTGGGGGCGGGGGAAGCACTCATTTGCAGACATCCGTGCGCCCTCAGCACACTTCGCTTGCGACCGCCAGCTGTCGTGGGGGGATGAAGGGCATGGCAAGTTTGGCTCAATTGATTTCTGTAAACCCGTCCGGCCCACTGCTCCTTTTGGGGGTTGCCTGTCCTTAATCATCTTGGCAGCCCGGGCGCACACAAGCCCTCGACAAAAAAAAAGCACAGAAATAAACGCAAAAAGACAGGAGGGGGCCATCACCCTCATGTCGTCGCGTAGACTTCGTGGAGGGTCAAGGGGGCCGCCCCCCAGAAGCGGGAGTACTCCGTAAAACGGCGCGGGGGCGGGCTCGTTTTTGTCATCACCCCCTCCCTCGGGGGGGGAGTCATCACAGGAAGAAGATACTCGTCCTGGGATTCTGGCCCTACTTGTGCCAACTAATTGCCTTGTGTCCCAGGGGTGCTGCCCCCGACTGCAAAACGCTGGGGGGCCGGCCGCAACGACCTGTACACCGACTCCGGGAAACAGCAAACCTGCACAACCCCTTTAACGACAAATCCACGCAAACTCACTAGCCCCGAACCCCTTTTTTGCTCTCAACTACTCACGTTTTCATCGCGTTTCTTTGCTTCTAACAAAATGCAGTCTTGACAGACGCAGCTTGCCCCAGCACGCGGGGTCCCCCGCCAAGTACGACTCACCTTTGTTTTTCGGGGCACGCAGCAAGCCGTGTCAATGCCGCAATGGGCCCTGACGGTGCCACCCCCAAATTTGGGGACCACCACACGCCGCGAGCCCGCTCTGTGCCCTCATGACAGCGCTAAGGAGCGGGGTCTAGTGACAATTCTGCCCATGTGCGAGCGCGGCTTTGCCGTGCCAAAAGAGCCCTTTTTGAACACGCTGCTGCATTGCCGTGCTGGGGACCCCCCCCCGGCGGGTCCGAATTTGTGACGTAAAAAGCGAGGCAACGTGGCACGCAACAAAAATGGAACCTCACAACCTGTAGGGAAACAGCTCATGCAGTGGGAAAGGCCCTTTCAGCCATGCAACTGGGGGCCCCCTTCCCGCCCCAAGCGCTCAGAGCCAACAACCGCACCCGGGGCAATTTCACATTGCAAGCGTGCGCACGTTTGTGGGGATACCAAACTTTCGAGTGGCCCCGATGCATTTTTTCACGGCACATGCCCTCAACGACGACTTTAAAACCCCCGGGAGGAGCGACCCCCCTGAATGTAGGAGCGTTTGGTTGCCTTGGTGTACATGCCTTGGCCATGGTCCAAATCACCCACGGCGGCCTTGGGGTGGGGGGCTTCCTCCAAAGGGCCCGCGACCCCTGTTCAGCGCTCGGGGCCCAAACCCCGGGCACAGCCGCGGGGATGTGCCTTTCCCCGAACGCTGGCGACCCCTGACAATGCATGTGATCTGCGCCGCAGCAGGCTGCTGCACAGGGTCAAGCAGGCCATCTTGCGGCTTTGCGCACCCCCCGCAGCGACATCGCGCTACATCCTGTCCATTTTGAATTTTTTCTACAACTTCAGCCGGTTGTCCTACGGGAGGCGCGGGGAGCAGGGACAAGGGTCGGTGTCCTTTGTGGGGAAAGCCCTCTGCTGTCCCACATCGCCGAGCTGCGGGGAACAGCTCCAAAAACCGGTGTTTCGCGGGTCACCGGCGCGCGTCCCCCTGCCGCAGGTGGCGGCGCCCCGCCGCATGGCGGGGCCCCACCCCACAGCAAATGCTCACTGCAAGCACGGGAAATGCTGATTGGCCCTTAGCCGGGGCCCTGGCTGACTGATGCAGAAGCGCCGCTAGGGCGGCCACGAGATGGTAAACCCCGCAGCAAGCACAGTGAGTGCCCTGATTTGTTGCATCAGCTGCACTCAGTCGAGAGGGGGAATTTGGACGCAGCGACCACATTTTCCGACGGACCCAGCGCAAACCCCAAAAGCGAAAGACGCACCCCGGCGAAAAAAAAGGGTGGCGGAGGGCCCGTCATGGGGGGCGCTTTTAAGGATTTGCCCCGGCGTTTGGGGTACTTCTTCAAAATTTTGAGACCCCGTTACCTACAGGGCCCTCAGCTGAGAAGCACCTCGCCAGCAGGTTGAGCACCTGGCCGTGCAGTAGCGTTTGTCCTGGCTTGCCGCCTTTTGCGATCTGCAGAAAACCACACCCCTTGCCCCCTCAAGAAATATGAATCGAGATTCAAAATTCCCAGCTGCAGAGTGTACGGCTGTTGACACTGAGCCTCAGGGCGGCCTGAATGAGGGTTTCCTGGGGTCAAACCGGGGGCCCGCCTCGCAGCTTGACCACGCTATAAGAGGTTCAAGCGCAACATTTCGAACCACTCGCGGTGCAACAGCTTTTGCAGGGCAGAGGGCGGGCACAGGGGGGAAGCACCTGTGCTAAAGCTCCGCAAATTTGGTCTTCAGGCCTGCTCCGCTCTTCCCATTTTCTTTGAATTTGCACAATGTGGGGAGAATGTGCACAAGATGCTGTTGCAGCCAGTGTCGCCTTTGCCACGGCGTCTTTGGGCCACCTTTTGAGGTCTTCTTGCCCCCTTGTAACACCAGGATTTTTCTCGCCTCGGGCTTTTGCGGGGTCGTCCCCCTTAGAAGCTTGCGAAGGCAGGGCTTCGTGATGACGCGAAAGGGGGCGGGGGGGGGGCCAGCGCGTCAGGGCGAGATACAGCCCCGGGGGAAGTACCCGCGTGAGAATACGCTGGGCAGCGCCTCGGGGACGCAAAGAGAAATGAGCTACAATTTCTACCTCGGGGTGCATGCAGATTTACAAAGTGCGCACCCCCGAGAGGTAGATCGAAACCCACAAAAGAATTTACGCACGAAAAACCCCTGAGGGGCAGTTCCTTTTGACACCAACAACAACAGCGCGTCCCCTCGCTTCAACCACTGCGCCGCCACCAAAACCCAGCTGGGCGCTCCAGGTGCAGGTACACGTTTGCCATCTGTCATGCTGGCCCGACCGCAGGGGGGGGGCCCTTCGGCGGTGCCAACTGCAAGTGCGCCCGCGTGCAACTCGCTTGCACCTTCCAAAATAGTTGGCTAGAGCTGATAGCGCCATGTTCGGGGTGCTGCAGGTGCGGCGGGGCGAAATTATCTTTGGGGAGTCCGCTGCACATAGCGAAACCACCCCACAGAAAACGTGCCCAATCTCAGTTCCCTTGCTCCCATTCTCGACTTCAAAAATTGCTGGGTCGCGCTGCGGGCGGTGTAGTACGAAATGTTCGGGGGGGTTCGACTTGGGGTCAATTGTGAAACACTGTCAGGGATTTTGCCCCCCCGCGAAGGTTTTATCACATGACGTCCCCTGCGCTTACATCATGTCCGGGAAAAAGGCGTGATGATGACCCAGTGGCGGGGTTTTCGGCCAACGGGGTTGCCCACCATGCTGGAGGAAAATTATACAAGGGGGGGCGATTTGGCCCCCTGCTCGGGGAGCTCACGAAGCTTTGGCCGTTCTGTTCCACATAATGTTTCCCCAATGAACACGTGCTTAAACTCTGCCTCCCCCGTGCCTTTTCCCCCCGAATGACCTGTCACAGCAGACACATTGTACAGTGCTTGAAAAAGGATTCCCATACAAGGCCCCATTGTTTTCCGGCGCACAAAGGACAGACACGTATGCGTTGCAAGGCCGCGCCACCTTGCACGCCAGGGGCGCGCCTTCGGGTGCTGTGCTTGCAAACGCGAAGGGAACATATCTGCAAGCGCACCCCCCCCGACCTATCCGGGGACAGGCGCGCTGGGACACTCCCCAAAACGCTGCCCAAAGGGCGGGCTCGGTCTAGCGATGCAAGTGCCTGTTTTCAACAGAAAATGAAGTTGGACGCACGCCCAGCCGTACGCAGTGCGTGGGGGCAGATTCACAGTGTCCTCCATGCCCGAGCTCAAATTGGGGGTGCCATGTACCATATACGAAGGGTGGCGTGGAACGCCGAAAATGATTCAATTTGAGGAAGCAGCGCTGCCAAAGCCCCAGCTTGCGTGCAAACACTAAGCACCAACGAGGTGCGCTTGTCAGTGGTCTGAGGGCCCCTTGATCGGGAATACCGCAGCATTGAAAGTTTGTGCCCCATTAGCAGTGGGGAAAGTTGAAGTGCGCACAGAGGTGTTCTGTCCTTTTGCTCGCACCTATGGCACGAGAACGAAAAACCCCACAAGCGCCTTGGGAGCCACACCAAAGCGTTTCCCGCACTTTTTTCGCTCGCATTTCCCGCGCACGAAACTTACGGGGTTTTTGTCTGCAGGACCTGCAAGGGCAACCCCCGAAGGACGAGGGGGGGGCCGGGCAAAGGGGCCGTGGAGTGTCCAGATGCTGAAACCATTCGGAGCATTCCAACTGGTTTCCTTTAAAAACCAAAAAGGGCCTTTTCCCCGCACAGGCGACAAGGAGTGGCGGGCTGTGTGACGAAATCGACGAGCCCGACAAACTATCGGGACCAACCCCCAACGGGAAACCCGGTGCAGAGTACACGCGTATTGCACAGCTACAAGGGTCTTGCACGCGAGGGGCAAGGCCACAAGGTCATCAAGCGGCCCGCCCGTTTTGGGCCCCTGTGGGGAACCCTCAGACACCGGAGCACAAGAGGCGCTGGCATCATCGCACCCTGGCTATGGCGAAGAAGAGGATGCCGTGGATGCTTGGGGCAGGAAAGGGCACGCATGGGGCAAGACAGACCAAGAGGCTTAACGGCATCCGCGATTCACACTGTGGCGCATACTGAGGCGCGCGGCGGGCGCTTGCTGAGCTTGGCGGCGGTGCACTCGGCTGAGGAGCTGCGAATGTGGTGGCATCGCAACGTCACCTCTGTGCTTGGTGAAGATGCCGACATCGTGGTGGAGCCGAAAGTCGACGGTTTGATCTCCGGCTGACGTACGAGGGCGGCAACTCGTCGAGGTGCGGGGCGTTGCAGAGGCGCAAGTGGTGACGCGTGTGTTGAGCTGTGGGGGGTTGAGGTCGTGCTTCGAGGCGTCTCAACAAGATTCGTGGCGCTTTGATGCTGGAATGTGTCATAACCGAATGCATTTGGCTGTGCGGCGGCGGTTGATGGATTAATTCTCGCCCCTGAGATACTGCGATGCACCTCCCAGCGCGATGCGTATGCAGCACCAAGTGCAGGCCGCTACTCGCGGAGACGGGGACGTCGGCGAGGACGTACTTCAAGCCACGCCGCATATTGCGAGCCTGCCTGCAAGCGCGGCCACGTCGAGTGCGCGGGATTTCTCTCTCCGCGGGGAAGTGTACATCAGCCCCTCCGAATTCCTCACTGTCAACGCCAAGCGCACGGCGGCGGGCAACGCGCCGTTTGCAACAGCCCGCAACGCCGCCGCAGGCGCGCTCCGTGTGCTGCACGGCAGCATTGCGGACCGTGGCCTTCGCTTTGTGGCTTTTGAGCTCATTCGACCCCGTCCGAGTTTTTCCGGGGGGCCTGGGCAAGAAGCGAGTCTCTTTTGACATTGCCGATCAATGGACAGGTCTGTCAGAGCTCGAAGCGCTGGGATTTGCCAGCGTGAAAGAGCATTCCGTACAGTAAGCAACCTGGAAGATGCAGTGGCGCACGGCATGTTGTTGCTCCAGAAGCGCGCAGACATGCCATTTGAGACAGAAAAATGGCTGCGTTGTCAAAGTCAACACGCATAGCGGTGCGCAACACTTCGTAGCAATACTTGCATTACGAACAGCAGCAAGTAGCAGAACTGGACGGACCAATTGCAAGCACACACCAGCCCGCGTTCCTCGGTTTGTGGCGCGCACTGCTGCGTGCCGTTGGGAGCAACCGAGGATGTTCTGCTGTGGTGGAGTGACATCAACAGCAGATGCAGGATCAGAAGAAGCTCGGCTCTGTTGGCAGCGACCCTAAGTATGCTGTGGCGTGGAAGCCTCCGCCCAAGACTGCTGTGACGGTGTTACAGCACATCAGCTGCAACGTCGGGCGCTCAGGTCCGCTTCGTGTGCACGTTTTGCTGCTGAGCGAGGGTGCTGACGGATTACATACACACATAGCCTTGTGTGGTATGCGGGTTTGTGTGGTGCAGCAGGCAGGGCGCCCAAGGTGCTGCCCGACAGCAAAGCTTTGCTGTGCAGCTTGTGCGCGCTGATGCAAACGCAGTGCGTCAGCGCCGCTACTGCAGCAGCGCAGAGCGTATTCAGCTTCTGATGACAGCGGCTGTTCGAGCCCGCCCCTGACAGATACGGGCTGTACATCATGTCCTTCATCATGATGATGCCTAGCAACGCGTCCGCAGTGCATGCGTGCTGTCCCTGCAGATTCAGATCTTAGGCAAGGTTTTACTTCTGATTGGACAATCCAGATTGCAAGCACCACGCAGTGGACGTTTGCAGCGTCGCGTGTGCGTACTCTTGTACCCCACGAACACAGCTCTTATACCGCCGTTGTGCAGGCATCGTGGTGCCCGTGGCGGGTCTGGCACCAGTGCAGATCGCAGGGGTCACCAATTCGGCACGCCTCGCTGCAAACACAGACCATGCCGCTGCACTTGATCTCCGCATCGGCGACCCGTCTTTGTCGAGCGCCGTGGTGACGTCATCCCGCAGGTGACGCGCGTCGTGCACAGCAAGCGGGCCAGCAACGCCAGAGCCTGGGTGCCGCCAAAGCGATGCCTGCCTGTCGCGGCAAACTGGCCCTTCGCAGTAGAGAGAGCGCCACCGCCGCAGGCGATAGTGGCGTGGCCGCCGCGAAAAAGAGGAAGCCTGCTGGCGTGAACGTACTTATGTGCACAAACGAAACATGCTCTGCACGGCGGGGGCCGTCTGTTGCGCCACTTTGTTGCCACGTGCGTCAAGGGCGTCGGTGCGAAAATGTCCGAAGACTTTGTGGTGCACGGACTAGCAGTGCGCCCACGGATCTGTATCCCTCAAGGATAAGCAGGAGCAGGTGCTGGATCCTATCGAGGCAGAGAGTGTTGCTAACCGCCTGCTCGACACCTTTCTCGGCAACTGCTTGTGCTGATTGCGTGTGGCCAGCACATTGGCCAGAGCTAGAAACGGGATTGACAGGCGTGTCTGTGATGCAGCTTTGGCGTTGCCACGATACGGAAAAGAAGGGTCAAGAACCCTTTTGTCCGCAAACGAAGCGTCGAAGGGAGGCCCCGCTTCACTGCTGCTGTTCGGTCCGGGCATTTCCAGGCGTCGGCAAGGAGATGGCGCCGTGCTACTTGACCCCTTCGGTAGCATCTCGGTCGCCTTGCTAGGGCTGCCTTCGTCTGTGGCTCCGTGTGTTCATCCGTTGCATTTATGTGATGGGATACACGATGCTGCCTTTGGTTGCGCCCCGCGTGTGCCCGACGGCGTAACGCAGCTTGTGCAGTGCAGCAGAAAGGAAAAAGCCCGCCTTGCAGGCCCTCCGGAAAGCAAACGTGGAGTCGCTTGTTGCGATAGATGGCATCGCCGAAACGGCGTGCCGGTATTCTCGCGTGGTTTTAGTGATGCCGAGAATGCACAGCTCGCGCAACGGCTTGCCGCACTGGAAAGCGGGGCAGCAGGCTAGCGTGGCTTCAGGCAAGGTGGTGGAGCCGCAGGTTGTAGCGGCAGCAGAGGCGGGCCTCAGCAGCTGGTCGCTCAACCTTGGAGTGATGTTCCCCACTGCCAGGGCATAAGTGGGTGGTCACCGGGAAGCTAGGAGACATGACGCGAGATGACATTGGCGAATGGTTTCGACCCTTCGTGGGCAGCCCTGCACTGCATTATTGGCAGGATTTGTGGTAGCAGATGCAAGCATTTGAACATACTACTCCATGGAGCATGCCAAGATTAAGTATTGACGAGGTGTCCATCATGTCACGAGTGACGGACTACGACGGGACGCCCAGGGCAAAAAAGCGCACGGCCCCGTCAAGCCTTGTTGGCCTCAGTAATCCGGGTCCACTGACGGAGCTGTATCAGCATCTGGCCTCCAAAGGGCGCTCCTACCCAGAAAAATACCGCGAGTGCTCCAGGGCAGCTGTATCCTTATCGAAGTTGTGGCCCCTTCCTCGCCAAGTTGCAGATGTTGAACTCTCGCTGTGGCTGCGTACTGTTGCAGCTACTGCAGCGCTGTTGATTTTGCTGGGATCAGTTCCTAGAAGCATTCTTGATCGTTTTGTGAATTGGGCACGGCCAACTAGTGTACGCCGTGGCTACCGTCCCCAGTGCAGGGGAGGATCGTGAGGGCTGAACATGCGATGTTGAAGCGGTTGTTCGCTTTGCCTTTGTGCGCTTCGCCTAATGAGTGCCGCCTCTGTTAGCGGCGGCTCGCGGATGTTCTGATGATGGTCCACGTGGCTGTTGTGCTGGTACCGGCTGGGGTGTTCAATGTGGCCTGTCTACCATTGGGGGACGCTCACTACGTGTTCTTCCGTTTTTCCATTGCATACGCCGGCCAAATAGACCATGCATACTTGTGCCTCATCACCTACCGGGGTGCATGCGTTGGCGCAGTGTGCTATTCATTCACCGAGCTGCTGTTAGCTAGCATGGTGTCTGGCCGCGACATCACTGTCTGAGGCCACTTACAACGGCGTGGTTGAACACGGGGTGGGGCTGTGGTTGCCAGCGTATGCATGGCGGGCTGGCAGGTGCGTGTGCCGGGTCCTCGCGCGGCACCTCTGCGGAGATCGGTCGAAGATGGAGCTGTGTGAGCGGAGCTCTTGGTGCGGCTGTCGTTGCCGGAGGGGGGTGTTTTTTTTTTTGGCCGCAACGCTTGTGAGATTCCCGGTCTTGCTATAAAACAACGCACAGTGGCATACGATGTTTCTCGTAGGCTCGAGACCCATGCGCGCTATGGGCTGTCGTCTATGTTGTTCTCGAGGCAGAGACATCAATACGACTCAACGCAGCGGCTCTCAGACCTGGCTGATCGTCTTGGATTCGCGCCTTCCACCTCGGTTCTATGCTGCAAACACCGTAGCTCTGCCATCACCCGATGGCTGCGCATACACAAAGCTGGACTGACCAGCTTGTTCCCGCTCAGGGTGCGCCACCAAATGTCACCTTCATTCTTCAGCAATATGGGAACGTACGCCGTGACGATCGTCTTCATTGTTTAAGAGCTGGCGCCTGAGCTCGCAGTATCCACATTACTGCGGCACACACTGGCCTCAAAAATACCTGCTCGCTCGCTGCTTTGTTGGACTCGCTTGACGAGAGACCGCGTTCGGCATCTTCCAGCCCGTCGATTGCTGCTCTCGGCTCGCCCGTAAATTACGTTTCACTCTGGTTCGGGCACCATGGAGAGGTGGATCACACTTTCGCCGCCGTCCGTTTGCCCCAAAAGCGACAGGCCGCAAGTTGCGGTACTTGGGAGCGAGATGTGCGCGGCTTCCCTTGAACGCGATGGAGGAGCAACAGCGTCCCTTTCATCACTGAGTGTAGGTGATCGCCCCCCAGACTGGTTGTTGATGGCTAACCTACTGCCGCACACGAGTCCATCAGGCTCCCGCAGATCTCACCGGCACCAGTGCGAATCAGGTCGCTGGAGATCCCTGAGTTGACAGGCTCTGGTTGGAAGGTGTATCTCTTGCTGAGCAAGCACGCTCTGCCACATCTCCTTAGCTTCGGTCGGCCACACTGTTTTTGAGGGCGATGCACTGTCTCTGTGACATGCAGATTGCGATTCTTTACGTGCTGTGGCGCACGCAGATGTCCTAAAGGAACCTCCGCCTCATACAGTGAGGAGTCGATGAGCACCAGCAGCCGGGGTTGCGCTTGTGGCGTACGCTGCAGCGAGTCCTGCACCTGCACGGCGCGGCCCTTGGCTGCTGTATGCTGTTCGCTTGCAGCTTGGTACGTCTCAGCCTCGGTACTTCAGCCACGTATTGACGTTGGAGCGACCCATAGCAGCATTCATGTAAACATTGCTGGCCTACCGGGCCCTATCTGCCTCAGCACCAACGCGTCTTCTAGCGATGGACTCGAGCACAAGGTGCCACTCGACAGCGAGCATTCCAATAGCGCTGCGTTCGGCCTGAGCAGGAAACCGCTTGACGCTCCCATGTACTCTGGCTTGGACGCCTCTCTCGTGGACTCGGGGCTCGCGCCCTTGTCCTATCCACGGCTGGCGGCGTGGCACCCTGCTCGACACCCGGCATCGGTGGAGTGCACCCGAGCGTTTCGCCGCGGCCGCCTTCTTTGGCGCACTTTGATTGCAGCTTACCTCACTTATCAGGGCTGCAGCGGCTGAGGTTTGATAATCGCTTCTGCATCCGCAGAAAGGGTCTGATTTCTGCCGCCCATGCAATCGCGGATAGGGCGTTGCCAAGGATGGCTGTGCATTTGCCACCTCCTCTGCATCGTTCATGTTGGGGCTTACAGCAGTGGTCAGGCGAAATCCGGCACTTTCCGAGACGTTGCAAGCGTTGGACCCGCACCCATGCATCGTACAGCGCTGTGCGCCTCGGGCGATTCGTGCGCCATGTGGACAGCATTCGCGGACGGGCGCGGCCTTGTGCGCATGTGACCCTGAGCGCACGAAGGGACAGCAGCGGCAGGCCACTCTTCGACATATAATCTTTGGTGCGCTCTGCCGGGGCGCGCAGCAGCGTTCAGCGTGTAGACAAGTCGTTTCGAAAGCCGGTTCTCGAGCATTTTGTGCGCACGTTTTGCATAGCGGGACGTCTCACGGCAGTTGACTCCAGCACTACTACGGTGGAAGTTGAGCTTGATGTCAGGCGTGAAGGAGTGCCTGCTGTACTGGATAGTGCAGCGACGATAGGGGCGGAGCGTGATGTTAGAATTTACTCTTGTAGCCATCTCTGCATGCAGGCACGCTCACGTGCGCTAGGAGTTGCCTTGCGCAAACCATTGTGCTGTGCTCGCGCGGCCAGAGAAGACCGTTCACCGTCTTGCACTCGCGTCTACTGCGTACTAAGTCGATAGCGCGGGGTCTATCTCGCGCGCGGCCTTGCGCTCCTGCACGCTCGCTTTGGCTCCTACACAGAGCTCACTGGTCCCGTAAGCAAGCCTCTCTACTCGTTGGTAGTACGCTCCATTCGACTGCATTCAGCATGCTCATGGATTTGTTTCAGCGCCTCGAGATGAGGATCGCATTGCCACCAAAGCCGGACGGTTGACACGCTTCGCGACGGACGCTCTCGAATAGGCTCAATTCACAACACGTACCTTCCTGTCTCTGTAGTGAGCGCTTTCCTAACTGCGCATTCTCTTGTGTTCGCGATATCGCATCATTGATTTATCTTGTGGAAGCCGGATGCAAGGCTCCTCATCGTCTTCGTGGTGGGTACGGCGCTGTGGGTCGCAGCATACTGTGCGTGCCTTTTCGATTTCGCAGTCGTCAGTGGTAGCCTCTCTTCCGCGGTCTGCAGCCAGGCCAGGCACTGCTATGATCAGTGTTTCGCACGTGTGGTATGATGCCACAATACCATTGTGCTGACTCGCCGCGAGGCTGCTCGCCACGCGCTCAGCTTGGAGATCCAAAATCACCAAATCCTGTTCGGGCGCTGCATAGGACGAACGTGCTGCATGCCCGTACATGACTAAAGTTCATGCGCTCCGCCACCTCGCTTAGTCGTGACGTTTTGTCATGGGCCCACGGACGTGCTTCCCTGTGCGGCTGCGGCTATGCAGGTGGGTCCCTCGCTGCGCGGTGCAGCTGCCGCACTCAAATCGCTTGTCCTTCGCAACTCTGTTCATGCTTCTGCGGCAGGCAAATGAAGAAGTTTGTCCGGTTTATGTGCTCAACTACGGCTACTCCTCGTGGGGGCGTGTCATCAGTTATGGTCGAAGCAATGTGGGCGCGGATGGAGGTGTTTCGAGGATTTTGCTAAGGATTCTTTGCTCTAGCGTAGGCATTTCTGCTTCGTAGTACAAATGATATGCCCCTGCGTCCGGCCGGCGACACGTACGGCGCGCTGGAAGCTGCAATTGTGCGCCTCAGCATGCGATTTGAATCCGCTGTGCTTGCTGCTTACATACTCGAAGACTCGTTCGCACCGAGCCTGCAACGCTCGAGGGTACATGATCAAGTTTCTGTTTGGCACCGCCGGACTTCAACAGCCGCTACTATGTTGGTATTGCAACTGTCGGCTGACATATGCCATCACTGGTAATGATACACTGGTCCCAGCAGCTTCTGCAAGTGCACGTTCGGAGGAATTGTTCGCACGGCAGCAGGATCCAACCATACGAGGTGCATGTGACCGTGCCTTGAGTGTCTGTGCCCTCCCACGAGTACCGCCTCACTTGTACGAGCTATCACCAGCATGCTGGCTGCCGCGATCGCGACAGCAGTAGAGTTCCAAAACTGGTTCATGTCGGCCGCGCTATGGTGGAGATTGCCAGATGGCCTTCAGCGGCGCTCGGTGTGTGCCTACTAGCCCAACGGCTTCGGTGCGGTGAACCCTTCGAGAGAGTTCGAGGCGTAAGACGCCGCCTCCGGCACGCTCCTCTCCGCCACGGGTATGGAAAGCCTGCCGTAAGCGTCCCCAGCATCATACTTGGGCCTGCCCGCGTGGCCCTGACCCCGCCCTCGGCCGGACACTGCCCCGGAGCCTGCTTCTCCAAGTAAGCATCTTAGCGATGCTTGAATCTCCCGGCGAGGCGCCATGCAGCTAGACGTGCGCTGCGTCACGGCCAATCAGGGTATGCGCGCGAGCTCCCGCGCCTACGCCTGGCCTCGGGCCGCAAGACCTGCGAGCTAATCTGCCCATCACCCTGGTACCTCTAGACCTCCCGTCCTTCATTGGCTGCTCCCGCGCCGACCACAACGAAGAGATATACTGCATACGAGGAGGACAAAGAAGCAGATGTTTGCAAGGGATAAGTGACGTAGACACGACCGGCTCTTGGCGGAGATGTGTCAGCTGTTGAGATTGCAGTGTCACAGCTGTGACGTGCGGCGAACGCATCAGAGACGTCCGCCAGCGGGTCGGACGTGCAATAGAGGTCACTCGTTGCAGCTCAGCGCCGAGCAGCGGTAGCTCAGCAGTACTTGGCTGAGACCAGCCACGTGCCAAATGTCTGTATGATGTGCGCATCCGCCCGTTGTGTGCTTTGGCACCTTGCTCCAAATCGTGCAGGCTCAAGCAACGACGTGATATGTTGTAGGTCTCAGTCACAGTTCGCAGGGGCCGTCGGTTGTGAAAAGAGTGTGGATTACAGCCCCGGGAACAGTTTGAGTCTGCGAAGCATGTTCATTAATTAGAGTAGTTTTCGAGGGAGGAGTGTAGCTCGGGGAGGGACCGTGTTCTTGGGGATGCTTTCCGAAATGCGCTACGGTTTTGTGCTTGTATGCTTAATCGGCACAGAGTTACATATGACTAGGTGGAAATTTTCAGCTCCGGACTTTTCAGGGATTGAGACATCTGTAGGTCACTGGACTTCCGCGACGTCGTCTCGCCATCACCTGGACAGTGTTGCCGGTCAGCCCTCAGACTCGTGCTGAGGGCATGCTTGCATTGGCACCCGTGCGCAAGAATTGTATCGGAAAGTTGCCGCACGATCTGCGATAATGACAACAGCCACAGAACCATCCTCAGGTACCACTGGACTGGCGGGCAACCTCATGTCTGGCTTGTTTCGCATCTGGTTTTGATAACACTACTCGTCTCCGTAACCAGGCTGTTATTCGAATTACCAAGTCGCCACCCGCCGTCTGCTCGGGCCAATTGTTATCGGCTCTCGGCACTTCACGAACACGGGCCGCTGCCCTCCGACCGACGGTTATTTCTTTTCTAATTGCTTCGCAGCAGCGCGCTGCATCTCTTCGCTCTGCCACACGCCTGGTTGCTTGGTCAGCAAATCGCGCTGCCAACAGCCTGCGGCATGGGTCTATCCACGCGCCCACAGGTCGTGCACGCATGGGAGGCCCAGCTTGCTGCGCCTAGGTGGAAGGCGGCTACAGGCGGGCAGTTCCGGCGGGACGTCCAGTGTCCAAATCAGGCTCGGCCTCTTGATTTCCGCTATTCTGCTAACCTGCTCACGCACCTGCCAACCCTCTTGTATACTTTTACCCAAAGGGAGATCAAGATGCGTCGTACGCGAAACAAACGGGCTTGTGCAGCAGAGCAACAATGTTGCACCTTGGGAGCTGTCTGTAAGGGCTCGTCGAGCTGAGTCGCACCTGAATGCTGTGAGCTCCTGCAGGTGGGCCTCCTCCGCGCGCCTTGGCAGCGTGATACTCTGCAGGAATGGGGCAGCAGCGGCGAAGGCATCCTCTGGCCTGCACAGCTCCGCAGCACAGAGATGAAAAACGAAGGCGCAGCCTTTTTGCGGTGCGACGACGCTGCCCATCAGCGCCCCCTTGCACGCGGTGACGCGCGTGATGGATTTGTACGTCGTGCCTGCGCTCGAGCTCAACGTTTACAAGTTCCGTGGGGAGAGCTGGAAAATTTTGGTTTCAGCTGATGTGACGGCCATATGCTCTCAAGCGCCTCTGCTGAGATGTGCAGCGTGTAGCTGTGTACTAGATCTGACGGAAGGCTGGCGAATCTGCAGATTTTGATCGTGACATGCTTTGCCGCACCACGTTCATTCGTGATCTACGTGACGTTGCGTGGCGTCTCATTGCCTCGACTGCATTGACTGCCTTTGCACCTTCGCGCGGACAGAATCCGGGATCCGGAAGGGCCGTGCGCGTTCTGCATGTTGGGATGCAGCATGCCGATACAGTGCACCTCGCCTACAATAGGGCCGTGTGATTCACGATAAGATCTCCCAACAGCGTTTGGATTCTCACAAGTTCCGCGCTGACAAGCGTCACTGGGCGGCGTCAACCGACTGCATACTGACAGCCTGTGAGCCCTACTCTCGGGCGGCCCGCTATGGCACGTACCCGCGTGCCAACGGGCTTGCCTACGCCTGCCTTCAATCACCTTTATACTCAGCGATGACCACTGTGGTCTGCACTCTGACTGCCGAACTTGTCGTAGCTCAGCGTTCGCGAGCAAGCGCAATACACCCACCTGGCACCGCTTCCATCTCATCATACTCTGTTCGAGCTCCGACCTTAATCGATTTGCTGAGCTTTGTTCATTCAACATTTGGGCCGCAAGCGCGTCCACGTGATGTAAGCGGCTTGAGCGGGCACTTGCTAGCCCCCATCTTCAGTGTCGATCACTAGCTACAGGGACTCCCCGCTAACAACGGCTTGCAGGGGTGTAGGCGTGATTGTGTGCACCCCTGGCCATTCCCTTGACGCGCTGCCAGACTTGGTCTCGCCTTCTGTCCGCCTCTTCTCTACTTGCCTGTTCAGTATGCGCTGCGTGATCTCGCTGCCGCAAAGCCGGTGACACGAGCACGGCACGTTACCCTTTCTGTTGGACAATTGCCGTGCTAGACTGCCTCTTGGCGAGTCTGCAGTGCAAGAACATGCTCGTCGCACCTTGACTGCCGCGATCATACAATGCGAAATGCGATTATATTGTCTGATGGTAGTCGTCTGAGGCTTCTGCAGTACGTCACATTCGCTGTGAAGCCTTGGTATGGGGGGGTGCCAGGGGGCATGGGGTTACAGCTTGGCTGGGAGTCGCGCATGCAGGCCAGGACTTGCTTCCGTGGGGGCATGTGCTGCGCTGACTGCATCACTTTTTTGAGCTCAAGGGGTCTCGCTTTGCGGCTATAGATCCGGCCCGTTGCCAGGGCACTACTGCTGTGGATTGGCCTCTGAAAGCATTAATCGAGCGATTCAGGCATTTCGTGACGCCGCTGATGTGCCTGCTTTTAGCCTGACACTGGCCCATGGCAGCACTAACTTTGCGTTGGCCATGCAGCCATGCCTACCTCCTACATGGACAGAGTGGGGACAAGTACGGTGGTCCGTAGGGGCATGGCTGGACAAGCAACTAGAAAAGCGGTCGATGGCATATTGCAGATTTCCTTGTTTGCGGGGGATTTTTTGCAGAGATGGCCTCATGCGATGTTAGTCTGAGGTTCGTTGAGAGCCGGTTTCGGAACTGGTGTATCCGTCCACCTTTGCTTGGCCCTTGGTGTTTGTATGCCACGCGCAGGAACAATGAGCACACCATTGTCGAACAGATGACCAGCACATTGATGTAACGCTGGCATGGTCAGCCTGTCAGTGCGGGCTTGCTGCCCAGGGAAACTCGAGAGGGGGGCAGCGGGGGGTTCAGGGCTCACCTGGTCTAGCGTAACGAGAGGGGACGTTCGCATGTCCTACGGCAATTTGGCGAATCGGCCATCTACGTAGCCTATGTTACGGTATTTCCTGGTTACGCTGCACAAAAGCCCGACGTTTTGTCCGTGCTCTGCGGATGCCGCGACGGACCTAGGTAGTTCACACGCTGCTTTAATTTCACCCGCACTGGCGCCTGCTTCCCTGACCCGGCATTCGCCTTGCACAAGAGCCGCAAAGCCCACGTACCTGTTCGCTGTTTCTGTTCGCTTGGTGTGGCTGGTTGGAACTAATTGCTGGAAACCGATTTCACGTGCTTCCAGAGTTCTCTCGCGACCCTTGAAGCGACTGTTGCGCTCTCAGAACCTGCGTCACGTTAAGTTCTCTAACCGCCTCCCGTTCCCCCCCCAAAACACGCACGTGTGCATCCTTGTGTTAAGGCCACTATAGGTAGTCTAGTTCTCCCTTGAAGCACTCTCCAAGGGCCCACCAAGTCCGAAAACGAAGCAGCTTGACGTCACAGGAAGCCCGCAGGCCGCTTCGGCGGCGCAGTTGCCGCCCGCCGACGATCAGTCCCTCAGTTCATACTTATCCTTAGCCCTTTCGCGAGCGTTGAGGGTACTTGCTGGGATGCTTTCCGGCCAAAGATGCTGAGTTCTCTGTACGTGTCTCACAAGTAACATCACACGACCCTACGCCGCGCCTGCCCTCATGCCTTTGCAACGCTGATGCTCGGGAAGGAATTAGCACGCAGGAGACCAGTCTCAGGCACCCTTATTCTACGAGGCGGGGCACTGAAGGCTGGTCTCCGGGTGCTCAATGATCAGCGCCGCTTGTTCTGGTGCACTTTCTTGAGCGTGTGAAGCATTGTTCAGAAAGGGACTATTTTGCCGCGCGGTTCAGAATGCGTCGCCTCATCAGGCGCGAGTACGGGCCTGCGCTCAGGTTGGTGGCCTGCGCAGCAGTCACTTGTCTTCAGTGGGCTCGATAGGCACGTTCAGCTGCACTGTGCAGCTTCGCGGTGCGGCGGGCCTCACGCCCGCGGTGCGTCGCGCGGGCCTGCGTGCTGTTGATGAGTGCCCCGCGCGGAGCGGTGGCTGCGGGTGCTGCGATGCGGTTGTTGGATCTCCTCACAACAGGCCGTCCGTTCAAAAGCACTTGGTTTGGGCGTAGGCTTGCGCGGAGCGAGCGTTGTAGGCATTCGACTCGTGCCGGTCGATTTGCAGTTATGTCGAGATGGAGGATAGGCAGGGCTGGCAACAACTCAGTTAGCCGGGTTGAAACTTGGGTCGTGCGCTGCTTGTGTGCGCTTCAGACAAAGCAGCGACTCTTACTGTTGGAATCCTGATGATAAAGAATCACTTGCAGGACGTCTTGTCGTACTGTGTTGTGCGTGAACGCATCTACAGAGAAGGGGCAACTGCCACTGCGCCTCGGGGGCACGGCTTGCACGGGCGAGAGAGCACGCCGCCTCGGGCGTGGCCCTCCCTTGCACAGAGGCCATGCGTCCACGGATCTGTCGCGACTATCCGGTTTCGATCGACGGGCCAAGTGCATGTTGCACCAGCAGGTGGATGGGCGCGCGTATGCGAGCTAGTACCAAGCATGTCCGAGCACGGCGCCAGAAGTTGCCGCGGGCCATGCTTCTCTTGCACGGCGCATTTGGTCCCGCAGGCCCGTAATCACACTGGAGCGCTGCATGGCTTCAGTGATCCCAGTGTCGGTATGCCTACTTGGCTAGGCAGCGCTTGCTCGGCACACGGCGCTTGACGATACTACGACAATCTTTTGGTTGCGCGGCCGTGAGGCGTGCCTTGGTGAAACCTCACGCCGCTGACCATCGACCCGGGCCCTCATGCTCACTCCGGGCCTGCAGGAGGGCCAATGGTTGAGTGGACGATGCGGCACAATTTGGTTGCGGGACATTCGTGCGGGATGCCATGCGGTGGGACGGGCATCGCCTCGTCTGGAACCGGGCCTGGCAGTTCTGCGCATGCCGGTGTGATTAGGGGTGACTCGGTCAGGCGGCGCGACAGCGCGATCAGTGGGGTCGACAGCTGGAGCGTAGTCCTGGCGGTGGTGGACACACTCAGGTGGGGTCTACGACGCTGATTGTCACCCAGGCTGATCGTAAAATCATGGCGGCTGCTGAGACAGTGGGCCCCGCACTGGCGCAGGCAGAGACGTGGGGGCACATCCGCACTATGGCAAGGGAGGTGGGCACAATCGAATGCGTGTTTGTGCCCCAGGCCCTGAAGACGCATGACGGCTGGGCTCGGACTGTATGCGGCTGGTCAATGCTTTCGAAGGAAGGGCTGCTGGCCTGGGTCGCAGGTTGTCACCAAAACTGCAGATTATCCATTGGCGTCTGTTGTGAGTATCATCGTTGCCTCTGCGCAGTACAATTCGATGGCTGAGCTTGCCGTGCCTGGCTTCTGCGCAGTGTGTCCGGCAGTCTTCGTGGAGGACCTGGCGGCTTCCTCTGCGGGACGTGGGCGATGAGGCGGTTGTGTTTGCTTGTTGGCGCTGTGGGTCGTTGTTTGGCTCTGTGTTGCTAATCAAATGAGCTCTAGCATCTCTGGTGTGGGTGGCTGTGTGCCGCTGTCTCGGTTGTGTGATGCGACAAAGCGTTTGGTTTTCGCGAGCGTTTGGGCCGGCAACCTGTGCCATGCCTTCCTCACGCAATTAACCGGCCCTGCCAGTTAGGTTGAGCCCAACCCTTTCTTGCGTGCCCAACTGCAGTATGGTGGTTACGAGGTGCTGGGTGAGAGACGCTTGCTGGGCCTGTGCTTTGTTTTGCTTAGTTCTTGTTCGCCACTTGTCTTACACTGGATTCACAAGGAAGCAATACAATTGCACGACAAGCCCACAAGGCTCGGGCAACGCTCTCTCAATAGCTAGCGCGCGCGTTGCTCGGCCGCCAGCGGTGACGGATGGATGCGTCGGGGTAATGTCCAGTTCAAGCGCACCGAAACATATCTGTGCATGCTCAAGCTCCGCAAAGCGCCCCATGCCTCACACATCGCATTGCTCGCCTGGCGTTGCCCTGCCATTGAACACAGGGGTGACACACGTACGCAGCGTTGTGCCAGGCGCCTGGAGCCGGGACCCACTAATCCTCCATGAAGGAACGTTGGCAACGATATTTCATTGTCGCTTGTACGACGCGTTGCCTGCTGCTTCTTGCCCCTCGCAGCCCCTTGTGCTCACCACGCCTGCGCAGTCCCACCCAAGCCCCCACGGATGGCAGGCACTCGTGCCGCGCCACCCGTTTGACGAGCCCACCGCACATCGACTGCGGCCCTATCGCGCTCTACTGTGTGCATACCCATCCGCTGCATCGCTTGCCAGCGTGCTGGCGACTCCATCCTTGTACGTCCGGGGAAGAGCAATAAGGAGGGCGGGAGATGTTGCGGCTTGCAAGTGACAGCATCGGCACCGCAGCCGGACGGGCAGGCCGCCGCTCCGCCGCGGCGCGTCCTACCTGTGGCGCCCGGCACCATCTGCCTCGTGTGCTCTGACGTGCGGCAGTTGCGGCACTGCGGGCACCTGCAGCCACTCCTGCTGCGATACTGCGGCCACTGCCGAAAGGGCCCTGCCGTGAGGGCGGCAGGCCGCCTGGTGAGCGTGTGCGGCTCGCGACACGCACGGCGGCCACGTCCGCAATCCGCCGTCAATCGTCACGCGCCGCCTCGTGGGATGGTGTCGAAGGGAGACCGTGCGCTGCGATGGGTGCATGCTGTGGCCCGAGCGCTCGCTGCCTCCCTCGTGGCGGCGACAGAGCCCGCTTCGGACGGCCAGCAGCCGTCGGGCAGGGTGGGCTGGGCTGCGGCCTGAAGGTCAGCCGCTCCTAGGCACACCTCTCGAGCGCACCATGCGACGCTGTAGCCGTGTGCTGTCCGTGACCTGGCCGACACATCGCCGCGCCCCTGGCCGCCACGTGGGCTTGGCATGGCGAGCAAGTCCAGGCTCGTCGCGCGCGCGCTGCAGCGGCGCGCGTCAGCTGGAGCTGACTCCAGGCGCTGTCACATGAATTGGTCATGCAACGTTGCTAGAGCGCCGGGGTCGCGGCATTCACGAGGGGGCATGGGCTGGGGTTCGCCCCACGCCCAAGACTCTCGGCCAAGGCGGCTCGCGAAGCGCTCAAGCTCTGATGCCGCACTTTCTGCAATGGGCGGCCTGAAAAACGGATATGGCGAGGTCGCAGGGATATGTACGCTGAGCAGTCGGAGCCCAAGGGCGCTCTGGGCAAGCTTTGCGCCTTCATTTGTAGCCAATCGACGGCGGCAGCGGCGGAGCGGCACGTTCAGCGCTCCCGCGCAGGGACCCATCTGGGCCACCTGGAGACGCTCTTGCCATTGCGCCTCCGCGCCTGCGTGCCCGCAGGCTGCTTCCTGCGCCGCGCGGCCGCCACAGCTGGCGCGAATGGCGAGCGCCGCCTGCGCGCGGTAGGTTGAGGCCGGCACAGAGCAGGGGTGCGCTTAAGCATTGATTCAACAGGCTGTCCGGCTGCATAAGCAGGCCCCGGACGTGCGGGACAAGGCCACCGCGTTCTCGCGGGACGTATGCGCAGGCTCCTCGGGGACGTGTGCGGTGAGGTCGTGCGGCGTTCGAAAATGGTAGGCAGCGTAGCTGGAAGCACGGAGCGAGATAGTGGGCGCAGTGGGCGCAGCGGGTGCAAGGCTCGGCATTGCCTCGTCGTCCATTGTGCGCGACGCGCGCACTGCAGGCGTCATTCTGCATAGGGGTCTCCGACGTGAGGGATTGTGGATGCAGCATGGTGGCACGACTGTAGACTGGATAAACGGTTGCTGCATGGACAGTGAAGGCGGCAATGCCCGGCCGTGGAAAGATGCAATCCCAACGGCCGACAGCTCATCACAGCATGGGGGAAAGAGGAAAGTCCGCTGGCCGGCGGGCACGAGCGAGCCGTGTCGCAGAGTGCATAGGCTTGCACACCTTTGCAGGCGGTCCCACTGCCACTTTGTGGCGGCCCCTGGATGATGACGCGCCGCCGCCGCCGCCTCGAAAGCATCCAGTTGGCGCGCTGGCTGTACTCGATGCAGCGTGGCCGATGGCAGGAAGGCTCTGGTCGTGGCGCCAGGCGGCACCTGCAGCCGCGAAAAGCGGTCTGAGTGTGCAAAGTTGCGTCGCCATCTCGCAGGAGCGCCTCGCGGCCCTCGTGTCCCATGTCCCCGGCACCGAACCAGAGCAGTGATCAGAACCCTCTCGTCACTTGCCGCCCCAATGGAAAGAGGGCGTCTGACTCATGTTTGCCATCCAGATGGGCCACAGCGTCAGAGATGCGCTGTCGACACGTCCAAAAGAGATGCTGCAGCAGCAAGTCACTGCTAATTAGCCCGGTGCCCGCTGCGGCGGCGTCGGCGGGGGTGTGCGGCAGGGGGCCCAGTCGGTGGGAAAGCAGAAGCGATGGGAGATGTGCGGCCAGCGGCGCGTGCGGGGCGAGCGAAAGTCAGGGCCCGGCTGCAGAAGAAGAAACGATGTCCGGTATCCGTGCTGGGCTGTGTACTGCAGGCGGCCGCGTCGCGCCGGTGCGTGGGGACGCACTGTGGTGGTGGGAGCGAGTCGGTTGCTGTGCTGCAGAGGCCGCTGTCGCTATGCTCTGCCGCATGGCTGCGCGTGCCGGGGCGGAGCCGTCTTATCGAGCGTTTGCGGTGTCCCGGCCGGCCGAGGGGAGTGGCTCCGTCGAGTGGCGGTGCAGGGAGGCTAGCGGCAAGTTGTAATAGAGGCAGCACCTCTGTGTTGAGAAGCGCTCTTTCCCAAGCCAGAAGTTGCGCGGAGGAGGCGGTTCCCGGCGGCGATAAAGGGTACGCGGCGCCTGTGGCGACGTAGCGACGCCGTGTGGCTGCGATGCATAGGCACAGCAGTGTACAGAAGATGGTGACATGAACCAAATCGAACTGCAAGCGCAGGCTGGGAAGTGTGCGCGGGACCGCCGCAGCGCCAAAAACGCGGCGGAAGTCCTTTGCGAGGAGATGTGCTTGAGGCGATGGCCACGACACAGAGTTTGCGTGCAAAGAGGAACGCGCCGTGTTGGCAAGCACGAATTTGGACTCGGTACCTTGAGTGGACCGATGCAAGGGTGCTCTGGCTGGTCTTGCAGAAGCTAGTCAGCGCCGATTGCGGGGGCAGATCCTACAGCGCTGCTCCTAGGAATCAGCGGGCTCGGATGGCCTGTGGATGATCGGCAGTCGTTGTTGAGTGGGCCTAGGGGAGCGTTCGCAGTTTAGGGGCTGGGCCCGTTGAGAACGGGTTGCTGGGATTCGGCTTGTCGAGGGGGGTCCCACCGCGGACAGGCTGCCCTTCTGTTCGGCGTGCTCGGAGGGCGTGGCAGCGGGATGCGCCTCAGCTGCAGTTGACCGCCGCTCTTCTCCTCGCCAACGCGTTGTCGTCCTTGCGCTTGAACGCCGGCCGCTCCGCTTTGCGTCGATCAGCTTTGACCTTCAGCATATGTAGAGTCTGCTCTAAGGGTGTTGCTTGTCGTGCAGGTCATCTCCATGGCGTACGTTCGCGCGGGAAGTTCAGGCGGTGAATGTTCAAGGACCCTGCTCTGATGGCCGCGAGATACAAAACCCTTGCGGCCTCCTCGGCCGTGCTGAAGGGTGCAGGCAGTCCGTTGCGACTTGTGTTTTGAATGTCGTCGCCAGCGCCCGCTACCGCGGGACCAGTGCAACGCCCCTGCGCGCGGAAGCGTTTGGCAGGGGTCGCGTGGGAGCCGTGCAGGACAACACCAAGTGGTCTCATGGCCTACGCGCACTGTAAGACCGGACCGCACTGACGCCGTCGCTGAAAAAAGATGCAACATTTGTACTACGGGTTCGCTGTTGCCTGCAGAGCAGCTGTCGGTAGCACATCATCCAGATTGACGGCACGATGGTTCGCTCCCTCGCGAAATCCACTGCGCTGTGCTCTACATCGCAACGCGGCTGAAATAAATCTCAGTGAATTCTCCTGCACGGGCGCGTTCGAGCATAGCGTGACGCCTGTGAACGTCTCACGCACGCTGGGCCAATCATGACGTTGTATGTCCGCAGGCGTTGATGCAAGGGACGCCAAGTCGCTGAGCACGTCGTATGTATCCTGCGACCCTTAGCCCTGGTGAGTTGGCGTCGTGCCACCATCTGGGTGTGCAGTTTGCCATTGGTCATGCTGGAGAGTAGTGGCAAGCGCATATGCTTGCGTGTCGCGCGGGACGCTTTCGAGAGCAAACAGGCACATCTTATGGATGAAACCGTGCTGTCAACGTGCGACGATCTATGAGCTGTATTCCCTATGGTCTTTCGCTTTGGCAGCCTGCAGAGTGCTCGCTGTGAGTGCTGCAAGCTTGCTTGGCTGACTCCTGGTGATCTTCAAGTCTGTCGCGCCCAACCGGTCATCATTAGCCACGCACGCGTGCCCCGGGGCCCGCACGATAGCTTTGACCCCTATTTACTGTACGAGGTGGCAGAATCGTGAATGCTCGAGAGAGCTGGCGCGCCGCATGCAGGGTTCCTCTGCTTCTATGCGTCTTTGTTGCTGACTCTGGCTTCGTTCTGTGAGCCTGTGTGGCGTGTGCGCTGAGAGGAGGGCAATTGCTGCCATTGGAACTTGCCGCGAGCTCTTTGTGAGTCCTGGTCAGCCGACCGTTTTGCTGTACCCCTCAAGAGGACATCGCTCCATTGCCACAAGACGACCACTCCTCCGCTTCATCGTGTCTGTGAGTCGCTCTGCAGAGCTTTAGAGCGTTGCTACTGCCACGTTAATTGCGGCCCATGCATCTCTTGTGACACTGATGCTGCAGTGCTGGGAGGCGGAGGGCGCTGCGAAGCGTTGTAAAAATCTCGCGGCTTCCGAATCAGGCCTGTGGGTGGCATGAATTCATTCTGCAAGTGATTTGTTGCCGTACGGCAGCGTGGCACAAGGGCAGGGGAGGCTTGCTCACACGATTGGGTGCAAAAATGGGAATCATAACGTTCAGGTACAGTCGGGGTTCCACCGCCACCACCCCGTCGGGCGGCATCGGCCCTTGCACAACTACCAGCAATAAAAAAGCGGTGCGGTGCTGCTCGGGGGTTGTGTTTGGCGGCATCTCCATGCCGCTTGCCTAGTTCGATTTTGCACATGGAGAGCGATTTCACACTCAGAGTTCGAGGACACGAAGACCTGACCAGACTCACGGCGTCATTTTCCGCAGAGCTCGCCGGGTTGGACGTCGAGTTGGGCGAGCCTGCTTGCCGTTCGTTTGTCCAGGCTTAGCGCTTGTGAGTGTGAATCTCTTGCGTTCGTTGAGCGTCTGTGAAACACGTACTTTATACGTACTGTTTCATTGATGAAATCTCGTACACGTTACTGTAATTCCATGGTGGCCACCGCAATATTTCGATCTCACCATCAAAGGGGGTGCCCGTGTCAGGAGTGTGCGGACCATCTTTTTTGGGCATTACCCCCGCTGAAGAAGTCCTCTGAACCGGCTATGTTCGATAGTCAGTTCGTTGCAACAAGGGTTTGCAAGTTCGCGTTTCTTTGACTGGGAAGGAGTACAATAACCTGACGGATTCACTAGGAAAATCTGAAAGTCTCGCTTGAGGCTGTAGGCGGGCGTCATCTCCTCAGCCGTTGCTGCATCCTTAATTTCCAGTCAACGCCCTCAATAAAGGGATCACCGCGCGTGCAACTATTGCGTCCCGGAAGAGTCATCCCCCTTAACGACCAGCGACCGTTTTCTGCGCCACATGTAGGTGAGGACACATTCTCTCGTACTTCAAAGTGTGCGAAACTTTCTAAAACGAGGGTTCGTGAAGGGTGCACGCTGTCATCCGGGGTTTGTAATATCATATATACGGATTCACTCATGAGATGGATCCATCATCTTGCTGCAGGTACAAAACGCGCACAGCACGGGGTTGGCAGCTGTGCGGACACAAGTCATGGACCCGACTCTGGTGTCACACATCGTGCGCGGGTTGGGTGCGTTCTGTGTTGCAATTGGGCGATTTCAATTGCGCCAGTCCCCTTATACTGTGAAGGGCGTGTGTTGTAGTACAGGCATTGGGGCGGTGTGACACCTTAACTTTGCTTGCTGGTCCATAACGTGGCCTTCCATCAGGCCTGTGGGGACTCTCAGAATTCACCTGCATGTGGAATCGCGGGTGTACTCCAACGGTTGTACATCTCCGTGCATGGTTTGAAGCGGGCCTCCCGCGGCCGTTCGTGTCGGTGGGTGATGAGGTGTCCTCTTGATGCTTCACGCGCATGGGTTTACAATGTTCTTGTGGGGGTTGCTTGATTTTCGAAGCCCCTGGTCTTGCATGGAACACAGGGAATACAACACACTCACGCCTTGGCCCATAAGGCTCGGGCTACGCACCTCACAACATTGCCCGCTCCACTCAGAGTCTACTCGCTCCCGCTTGCTCGTCGTTAGCCACACGAGCCCCTGGTCCTAGGTGACCTCTCCACACGCTAGGTTGCGTGCACACCACATTGACTTGGAGCCGCTCACATCGAGCGCAGGGCGTTCGGCAAGAGACCCCGGGGCCCTTGCTGTTTTGCGCTGCGCTGCAGGGGCACGCTGGAAGCGGTGTGCGCGCCCGCAGACGTTGCCGCGATAGCCTACCTACGCGACTCATTCGCTGTGGGGCCGCCCAGGGGCCGCAGCTGTCGTGTTGTCACGTGCGCGCTCTCCTCACTTTCTGCATCCGCGCTCGGCCTCTGCGCCAACGGGCAAAAGTGCAGCGTATACTCGCACACCTCGGCGTGCGCTGAGGACGCGGCAGGCGCAGCTCGGCATGCCGCATTGATGGCAAAGTGCATAGTGGCGGACTGGCAACGCCCTTCGGCCTCCCACCGGATTTGTCACCGCTCACGCGCCGTCGAAGGTGGTACTCGCCTGCAAGTTGGTGGTCTTGCTGTTGGAGCTGCCTCTACAGTGGTCAGGGACCATGCTGCTGGCTTATACGGGCGATATATCCCACAGCAGTGGCCCACATGCCCGCTCTGTCGCGTACCGCTCGGTCCAGGCGAGCGTGCGCTGGGTCGAGCTAGCGCGTTCTCGCAGAAGTGTGAAGCTCCGAGGGGCACCATCAGCGCCTGCGCTGCCGCACAGTTCTGCGCAGGCGATGCTGCTGCCTGCGCCTCGGAGGCCGTGGGGCTCGGGACAGACACACAGCTACAAAGGCGTGCCAAAAGCGACTAGTGAGCGGCCGCTGCGCTGATGCTCGCTGCCCTCCAGACGGCACGCAGCTCCTAGCAGGACGTTTGTCGGGGGCGCGTGGAGATAGCTGCGGGTGCTACGGCGGTGTGACTTGTTGCGCTGGGGGTCAGATTGGGTGTGTGGGGGAAGGGAACGGGCTCGTTCTCGCAGCTTGCGTCCAGCACGATGCTGCCACAAGCCTAGCGGACCCTCGGCAGTGTTCATCGACGAAATTTCGCTGCGGCGCTCTGCTAAAAATGCTTCGACGTCTGGCAACCGCCCAGTGGCACCGTTTGCGGTAGGCCCGCTTGCGCAGCTGCGCCGGCACAGGTCCTCGGCGTGGCATGGCTCGAAGCCATGGCCACATCACTCCGGTAGTCTACTCGAAACAGGCGACGTACGCTCGGGCTCTGCGGCTCCGGCTGGGACATGGACACTATGCCGGGGCGGCATTGGCAGTGGGCAGCACTGCACGTGTGGGCGCTACCTCCATGCGGAACGAGCAGACCACGCGCTGGAAGTGCAGGGCCACCTCGAGGGGCGGCAGGGACGATGCGCCACGATCACAATCGTTGGGTGTTTGGTGCCACCTCGCCGTCTCGCCGGCCGGTGTCCTCATCGCCTCGAGCCGTTTGCGCAGCTGCAGCGCAATGTAACAGCGGCATCCCCGTCGCGCCTGTCGGCGCAGCCTAGGCCACATCCCCACCAGCGCTGCAACCTCCGCAACGCCGCGCCGTGCACGCAGGGCGAACGCCGCGGCGCACGCAGGCGGCTTTCATGGCGACCAGAGGAAACCCGGGACGCGCCGATGCGGACTGGGCTGCGACCGGCAGGCGTCCCACGTGGTTGTGGACGCCTGCGCAACGTGCGTCGCGCACGCGCGGGGGGCCTGGGCTGACGCTGGGGGCGCACAGCGAGTGGCGACCGGAGGGGCGGCGGACGCGCTCATCGCCCTCCCGGTGGGGACATCGTGGCAGGACGTGTCTGTAATACACCATGGACTGGGCGCGTGGCAGGATCGCAGGGCGCGGCGGCGGCGCTCAGGGACGCTCGCAAGGTAAGAACGTCTCGGAGCGTGCGCTTGACGGTGCCTGTGACCTTGTACCTCTGTGCGTCGAGATGTAGGGAAGCCCAGCATTGCAGCGGGGCTGGACGAGTTTTGCGGAGCTGGCGTCTGAGTCGGGCCTGCTCTGCGTCCGGACAAGGCGTTGTTTATGCAATGCGCTCTCCGATCAAAGTTGAGTGTCGCGCTGGTGCTTTGCAACTTCTTGGATGTTGGGGCGGGCCTCAGCAGGGTTCGTGCCGCCGTACGGGTAGGGTGTTTCAAGTGTGGCCTCCGCGGCCCCGCTCTAATGTGATGTAAGATTGTGAGCGCGGCACTCCGACCAGCGTGCAGGTCGGAGTGGCTGGGATAGAGCTTGCTGACGGCTTGAGACTTTTGATGGATTAGGTCCGCTTAACCTCGTCGCTATGCAGCACACTCAAATTAGTGTACCCGAACCTAAACCGTTCGTGCGCTGCGTTCATAATGCGGATTTCGAGCAGGCTTGTGTATGGCGACGATCTTGCTTGGCTGTTACTCGGTTGTTGGAGCTTTTTTGCATCCGTTATATGTAATCCACACGCATGACTGATGTCGACACTGCCCCAGGAAGTTGCGGCTTGAACATGCTCGCAGCGTCCATATGGACTACAGAGGTTACCTTTCCAATGATTTTTTTTTCCCCTAAACCAATTGCATTCTGTGCTGCCGTCAGCCGGGTGTGGTGAGCAGGCCAAACACGAGAAAGCTGAGCATGACGCTTGGTACTTGACATCGTTCTCGATTGGATCCGGCAAGAAGAAACTTAAACTGAAAGAATATCTGCCACGACAGCAACGCTTTCCAGCCCGCTGCGACGTGTTATGCACAGAGAGGTGCCTTCTGCCCAACTCAGCCGTATCTGTTTCTGCATACCTGTATGCAAGTGTGCACGCCACGCGGCATACTGCACACGCAGCAAACGGCTTTGCTCGATGCAAATTAGCCTTGCGCTACCGATAGCGCAGATGCGGTGTTGATGGGACGCAAGCCACCACAATAGTGCTCGCCTGCCAGCGCACCTGCGGGAGCACAAGGCCGCTGCAGTAGTTACAGCGGCGTACTCCGGCTTTGTTGCAGGCCCTGCCAGGAGGTACGCGCCACGGAGAGTTGAGGTCACCGTCGATCGAGGCCGCCACAGTTCCATTAGCTTTGTAAACCCCGAAAGCCACCGGCAGCTGATGCTGGCCAATCTCGCGGGTCGCCCCGATCGACTTAAAGTCATTGACGTCGCGATGCCAGGCCTGCGATGCTGTAGTGCTCGGTAAGCACCATGAAGTGAGGTGAGCGTGCCGAAGCGTGCTGGCCTTGCCACCATGGCAGCGCGATGTAGGAGCTTGGCCTAGCGCATAGGTACCCGTCCAACCCTCCTGTTGTGCTTCAGCGGGCGGAGCGGAATTGATGTACGCGATAAATGTCCCGATAGTTGGCGAGGCACTACCATGATTGGAACTTCGTGGCCCTCCCACCTGTGGCCACAGGGGACATAGGGTGCATACGCTTTGCTGGGCGTGCGATATGTTAACGGCTGCAACAAGTCCCGCAAGCTCGACAATGCTGTTGACGCCGTCTGTCCTGCCAAGCACAGTTGCATGCCACGCTTCAGGATGCAGAAACTCCACCATGACGGATCGTGAGAAACAATCTGCTCGATGGTGCACCTGATCGTGCACGTAACGAATACGACGATGCTCGCAGCTAGAAGGCTCGCCCTATTTGGGCTATGACTTCGGCTCCAGAATGCGACCGGAAGGTTTATAGGCCGGTTGCGGGCTCGTGGATAGCGTCGATCTCGCGGTCGTTACAATCGTTCATCGTCTGCGTTGATAGCTGTCAGCTGCGGGCCAGACATTAACACTGCACAGAAGAAGAAGTTGCCAATCTGCTCAGGATTGTTCCATTGAAATGCCCATGACGCGCGATGCGCCCAGCCCACACCTGTGTGCAATGGACCGTGCTGCAGTGGACTGTTGCGACGAGCTTTAGGGCGCGGTCGAAGGGGACAGCCACGTCGTGAAGCACAGCATAATGACGGTGCTTCGAATCTTGGCCCCAAAGACATGTAGATGGCCACTCTGCAGTAAAACCCTGTCTCCTGCAGGAAAGGCGCGAGAACGCTGCGTGCGTGCTATCAACGTGCGTCCGACTTGCAAGTCGAACTTCGCTCCCGTGCTTGAGCTCGAGGCTTTGGTGTTGTGAGGAGTATCCAGATTGATAGGACACATGTGCGCTTACTCTCATCCACATCGGGCGCTCCCCAGATCAACGGAACCCACGTCACGGGCTTTGTGAGCTGTAGCTATCTTCATATGCAGTTTCTCCGCCCACGCCGCGGATGCCCCAGGCAATGTCGGTGCGCCTGAGTCTGAAGCAGCCTCGCTGCTGGACTCCGCTTGATCCTCTCATGTGTGCCCTTGCGACCGTTTGCAGCCTGCAGCACTGGCACAATTGATTACACATCAGATAGCCACGGGCCAGTGTCATGCCGCTCTGTCTGGTGGCCCGTGGACACGTTGGATCACTTTTGCGCCATGGCAGTTCATCAAGCTCGATCGTGCCTCTGCACAGCGAACTGATCATTATAACAATCGATAGAGCGTGATCGATAGCCATTGATTCAACGTGCAGAGCAGTGTCTGGAGCAGGATGGTGACCGTTACGACTGCCGATGTGGACATCGCCCAAGGCTATGGCTTACATGCACCACAAGGGCAGAATCGCTATAAGGGAGCAACATACGCTGCAGCGGAGTCCTGAACCTCTGCGCTGACATTCAAATGTTGTGAGCTCGCCGGCTTGGTAGCACAGCGGCCTAACCGTTCGCATTTGGTTCTGTGACTGCGAGTGATACGCAGTGCAAGTCTGTCACTGACAATGCTAGGCGGGCTCTGTTCCACCACACACAGCGCGAAGTCGCATAACCAAAATTTGACAAAGCTACCACGACTTGGCTGTGCATTATCTTAGCTAGGGCACCGGCGCTTGACGCGGGCCATGCCGAGCGAAGCTTCTACGTGCGATCGCGTGAATCTGCTCTCGTTCTGGTTAGTTTTTTGTTCGTCTTTGGCCCTTGCATCAAGACTACACCGACGCAGCCATCTATTGCTTGGGCATTGCCTCACTTTGTATCTGCCCTCGAGAGAGGGCCTGTCCGTGGCCGTGTCTCCTTAGCGCTCTGAAAGGATTCACCGTGAGCTGAATTGACTCGCTGAGCATCCAAGTTGACGCACAAGCGATCGACTGGAGCTGTTGCACTGCTTAGACACACTGTACTTATGATTGTCTTTTCAATGGCAACTAACAGGCAGCAGACTCAGACTCAGAGTTTTGGCTTTGACTCCAGAGCTGCTGAACATTGATAGCGCCTGCTACTGCCAAGAAAGCTGCCCTTTCCCAAGAGGTCAAAGGAGTCACTCACAGAAGCTTTTCGAGAAAATCGTTATCGTTGGACCGGCGATGCGCCGATGACGGAAACGGGCCAAGCGGTACTGACAGTTTGTCATCAACGAAGCAGCTGGTGCCGCAGGCGCTCTGCCCCAAGAGCATCGAAGAAACAGTATCACCGTGAGTGGCGTAGGAAAGAAAAAAGGACAGGTGCTTGGCGTGTGGTGAGGACTGTAGTTTGATATTTTGATTACCTGGATGTTATCATCTAATTTACCGGTTTGACAAAAGGAAACAAACTCGGGGTCAAAGGTTAATACGGGGCGTCGCGGGCCACTCTTATCTGTAGGGGGGGGTACTACCTAGCAAAATTTGTCTCTGCAACGGGCCCCACGGTTGTTGTCAAGTTTTTGCAATGCGATCTCCTTCTTCCTCGTGGGCAGTGCATGCGCCCCAGCCGCTGGGTTGCAGCGCTACACAGCGCTTCGAAGCACACCATCGTTATCAGATTCTCCAGGGCGTGTGTCTCAAGCCATGGCGTGCGTTGTGCGTTGCATAACACAAGGGAGGAAAAAAGAAGCGAAACAACCAATCTTTAAAGAAGCAATGTGGCCTCGACATGCATGTTACCGCGGCGCGCGCCGGCTACGCCCACGAAACCGCCACGAGTAAGAATCCCTCCTGGGGCACGGCATGCACTGCCCGTGAACACGTTCCGCGTGCGAAGCGAAATTCGTGACACACGTCATGAGGTCCGCACTGGCGATCCAATATCCCGGGCCACGCGCGGCCGAAACCGAAGCAACGAACGCGAGAAGCGAGGCCTCTACGAGTCTGGGGGACCCAAAACGGCTAAAGCCTTTTGCTTACCTATGTTGACGGTGACGTTTGCGCAGCATTATTCCTTCTACTGAGCGCTTCGTCCCTGCAGGTGGGTGTCGTAGCGAGAGTTCGGGCATTAGTGGGCATTCTTACCGCATGCGTGCTGCCATGTCCTGCGCAATCGTCGGCCCCAGCCAGTGTGTTGCACCCCGTACTCCTTTCGGTTTGCTTCTGATTATGTTGGTTTGAGTTGCTAGGAAAGCGCTTGCTGACGCTTGAGGTGCCTCAGCAGGGCAGCGGAATTTCTTGCGGGTTGGGCCATTCTATGCACTTCCTGGTCACACACGCATTTTCAGGGGCTCCCACAGCGTCAACGTCAAGCCTGTGCCACCCGATACCCCGGACGCAGCAAGCGTAGGCTAAGCAATCTGCCACATCATCCGCCCCATAGGTTGTCGAGATGACCTGTGACCTGTGGGTCGCCCTGTGGTGTTGTCGATGCGGAATGTGCCATGCCCCACACGGGTCTTTGCGCGCGAGTTTGCTGTGCGGGCAAACGAAATTACGCAAAGCCGAGGTCGCTACGAACGCTTGTTGTGCCGCACGCGGTTCTTGCTAGTGGGGATGCCGAGGCCGATGCTCCTACGGGGTGTGGCACGGTACCCGACTGGGTTTTGTACGTTTTATCTTTGCCAGGCTGCGCCATGTGGCTGAAGCTCGCATGCCACAGCCCAGTACATGAGCCTAATAACCTCCAGAGGCAGTGGTAACTGCTCGCATTGGCCAGCAAGCTCTGAGCGTGCCTTGAGTGGACCTGAGTGTTTAAGAGCGTTTGGGTGCTGGAGGGCCTTATCGCGATTTAACCTGACTTGGAATTTTCCAGTGCACAACGAATTCGCTTTTCAAGGGCGGCTCAGATGAACCTGGCCTGTCCAGATTTTCTCAGTATGCTCAGAATAATAGGTCATCCTCGGAATTTGCTAGGTCCATCACGTCCTGAAGCAGCTTGGCATCTGCGGCACGGAAGTCCGCCGAGGCAGCAGTGTGAAGCCCCCAAAGCCTTGTGCTGCAGCATCAAACCGCAGTGCCGCCGAGAAAGGGGCGGGCGCAAATGCTGCGAGCCGGCAGTAAGAGCATGCCTGAATTTCACACGGTCTGACCGCTTTCAGGTCACTCGGACTTGCCAGCTCGTGCTCTGCAGAGCTTGGAGGGCTTTTCGGCGAAAGCTGCGCGCAATACGCTGCTATGGGCATAGCAGCGATTGCAAGTGCATGCTTTGGCCACGGGACTTGCCCCGCTCGCGAAGACGCCGTGCGAAATGCAAAAACAGTGCGCTGGTGATAGGGCCTTCCACATGGTCGAGCTATGATGCGCATCTCTCGCCAAAGGGTTTCGATTCAAGGAGCTTTTTGCGGCAAGGCAGTTGCCTGCATACAACGTGCGCATGGGCATGAAGCCACCAACGGGATGTTACCCCCGTCTGCTAGTTACGTGATGGGGGCATGCCTCATACACAAGAACGACACCGCCAATAGGAGGTCAAGCCTAAAAAAGACCAGGATGATGCTCGACCTCGTCGTTGCGTTTGGCGCTGTCATGGTGACCGTGTGGGTTTGCGGCAAAATCCAAGGAGCTGGGCGTTGCATCCTTTTCCCCGAAGCCCAGGCTCATGGGCCCCGTACAGTCGAGCGCAAAAGAGCAGCTGGTGGCAGCCGAGCAGCTGAGGCGGAGTGAGCTCCCGCGGCGGCGCATAGTGTGATGCGCGAGCACGAGCACGGTGCCAAGGCCCACAGCGACATCCTCTTCAACCTCCCCGACCGCCATACTCCTGGCCCATGCCACCCTCTACCACCCCCCAAAGCTCGGGCGCACCCAACGCACCAGGCCACGCCACGTTGAACCGGGAGTACCCAAAGCGCGGCCCTCTGCAAGACTACGCACTCGAACGGCCACGCCTTCGCGCCCTAGTGGCGGAGACGTTCAGGCGGTGCGGCGGCGGTGCCACAATCTGCTGCACCGCCTAGGCGCGCCTCGACAGTGTGGCGACGGGGACGGGCATGCGCAAGGCCGTCTGTGCAGAATGCGATCAGGAGCTGAGTGTAGTTTTAAAAGAAGGACAATGGATTATGCTTCGTGCTGGGCGTCAGACGCGGGCCCCGGCGCGTGTGGATTTGATGTTGAAGCGGGGAGCGTGGCCCCCTAACAGTCCCTGACCGAGCAGGCATGCATAGTGGTCCAGCTCAAGTGCGGAGCTGGCAAGTCAGCAGTTGGACGTGACATCGATGGTCCATTGCCCAGCAGTTGTGGTGACACTTTGATAGGCGTAGCGGCAGTACATTGCTGGCCTCGAGCTCGTCGAAAGGGTCGCTGATAATGGCCTGGCTGCAAGACCACATAAATCGAGTTGCA
Organism: Conus ventricosus; assembly: GCA_018398815.1. Taxonomy (NCBI): domain Eukaryota; kingdom Metazoa; phylum Mollusca; class Gastropoda; order Neogastropoda; family Conidae; genus Conus; species Conus ventricosus. The sequence continues at coordinate 2,448 of JAFLJL010005616.1, read as the reverse complement.
CCTCATCGAACTTGCACGTGGCATGCCTCATGGGACTGCACCCTTTCGCCATCAGCTGGGTCTTGTCAATTGCAAGCGTCGAACGGGTCCAACGGCGAATTTCACTCGAAAGCTCACCCCCCAGTCGGCGCGGTTGGCACCCGCGGTTGCGGCCTGTGTAATTTTGACTTCATGCTAAGTATGTATTTTATCTCGTGCGAAATTTTGTCGGGGGTGCTCGGAACATCGGAACATCGGAACAGTGTGATGACGTTGCCGACCCCTTGGGGAAGCTTGGAGAGCTTGTGTTGCTCCCCGTGTTCTGCTGCAACCCAAGAGGGCATCAGGCTTGGCAACCTTCATGGGCTGCAAGCAGCTGCAGCGCTGGTCGCCCTTCTGTCCTCTTGTTCTGATCGCCATGTTCCTGGTGACCGCCCAGCACTCGACAGGAAGCGTGTGGGCGACAGGACGCCCAGGCCCTCTCGAGATGGCTGATTCCCGTTTTCAATGCCTTTCTTGGGTTTGAGACACGGTCGGTGCACATTGATTCGGCCCGTCTTGTCACGCTCATGCCTGGCCCCCAGCTAAAAACGAGATAAAGAAACATGGAAAGCGTCTCAAACACCCCGGTATCCTCACTTCTCCTACGACGCCCACCCCATCGGCATGCCGCAGCCCAGGTCGAGCGGCGCGCTCGTTCGCCCGCCACTGTCACGAGGCTTTTTTCACTTTCCCAGACCTTTTCAGCGGTCGCCACAATGTCATGCACAGTCGGTAGCGCGCGGCCTCGAGATTGCAGCGTTGGCATGGAACCTCCACACCAGTCACCCTCCCACTGGTGCGTCCAGATCGTCGAAGGCAAGCACCATGCACAGTGCAGAGATTTCCGCCGCAATGCCACTCTGGGGCCAACCCTCCTCTACTGCCACGCATCTGCCCCTCGAGCGTCGAATTGGGTGTTGCTTCTCCGACGTCCAACAGAAGTGAACGTATTTTGCAGAGGAAATACGGTAGGATGTGCTTGACATGCGCTGTGGGCCTGCGGCACGTTGACAAGGAACTTACCGGTGCGTTTTCCTCACAGAGTCGAGGATGGTGTTGCGGTCTAGAGCTTGGGGAGCAAAGGGTTGATGACCTCAGCGCTGATGCCCTCCGCCTTGAGCTTGTCTGCCGCCTCCAGACAGTACCCCACCAAACGAACGAAGCGACTCAGCTCATGACGCCTCAGGGCTCGAATTCATGCTTAAATCCAGGAAACGCAACCGCGCAGGCACTCAGCTGATAGCGAGCAGTGACCAGCATGTGTTGCAAAACCATGGGCGGAACGGCAGCCACCTTCTTGCTGAAAGTGACGAGGGTGACGTCGGGCCCTCCCGCTGCACTTTCGCTTTGCCGATGGGCAGTGTGAAGTCCACGTCCAGAACCTCGTCCTTCCCCGGGAAGCTCACACCGTACAGCAGCCTCGTTCCCAACACACACACAGGATCAGGGGCTCTTATCGCAGCCTGCACAAACGATCCGCCATAAACAAGCCACCAATGTTAAAAAAAAATGCCAACGCAGAGTGCCATGCAGAACGCTTGATGGCCGAATTTTCACACAGCAGCTCCGGCCGAACTCAACAGCAGCGGGTGAGAATGCATGCATCTGAGAACGCGCACCTTCATCAGGCCTCGCGCATCTTCTGATCGTACGGCGCAATCACTTTGAGGGGCCCGGCAAAGGAGCTGTACCACGCTGCAAAGCACTGCGAGTGCTGCGCCGCTACGCCCGCCGCTGCACCATTGGGCCACGGAACACGATGGGGGTTGTGATCTGGCCAGCAGACATGTAGAGCGTCTTGGCTGCGCTGTTGATGATTGATCGATGGCTTGTTGTGCAAAGTTTCCACGCATGAACTCCAGCACGGCTTCATGCCGCCTTGCGCCGCTCCAACGGCCATACCCGTGAAGCCATGCGCACACCGGGTGTGTTAAACTTCGACTTTCAAAATCTGCGAAAAGCAGACGCCATGCTCCCTTGCGGCAACCTGTGTGCCTGAGTCGCTGTTAAACGCAAGTTGTGCAAGGCCCCGCGATTGTTCGGGGGCGCGAAGTGTGCATAGTAGAGAAAGGGAGATGAGCTCACCTCTGTAATGGGTGTATCGCGCACACGTTCTGCGCCATACTTGGCATGCAGACCCTTGGTGATCTGCAGCAGCTACTCAGGCTCGCTTGATTGGCCGTTTACGTGATTTTATGGATCGAAGACCAAGGCAGCACGTGCAGACACGCCAAGTTCTGCTGACAAACGCACATGCATGGGAGGCAGCTTCCTGCTGGCTCGCTTGCCTGCACCCCTGCCGGTGCAAGTAAAAAACGCTTTAGCGGACAGCATCCAAACCAGTACAAATTTCACAGTACTTGGGGGATCGCACCTTGTATGCGCCTTGATACTCGCCAATCTGCACGCAAGAATGTGCCCTAAGAT
>JAFLJL010005615.1:2500-12822 GCA_018398815.1 Conus ventricosus | reverse complement strand
ACATGTTTAAACAGATGATTACACACCCCTTCCCCGCCACTAAACACAAGAAACAAGCACAACAAACTGATTAAAGCAATCATATCCGCCCCCCCTTGACAAGTTTGTGTGTGTGTGTGTGTGTGTGTTGTGGTGTGTGGGGGGGGGGGGGTGCTTGTGGGGGTGCAGGGCTGAGCTTTAACGTTCGCCAACTCGCCAATGGCCCCTAAAATTGGAGTCGGGCGAACTCAATTTACAGTACCATTCGCCCGGCTGGCGACCTAAAAATCACCGCCAGTGATTCTGTACCTGTACACAAACGACATGCCCTGTAAAAACAAACACGCGCCTGCCGACTGCCATCTTTCATCACTGCCGTGCTGGGGCTTTCCCGGCCGAGGTTCAGAGTCGCGCGAGACTTGCCATTTCCGCTCTTCCGCTTACTTGTTCAGTCGGTGGTCATGTGGCGCTTTTTAACCGGTGTCTCTGAGCCTCCAGCAAAAAAAACTAAGTCAGAAGAAGAAAAAAAGAAGCAGAATAAGGAATATGAAGAAGAGAAGAGAGATCGAAAGTGGGTGCCAGGATGGAGAGGACAGAAACAGGGAGGAGAGAGCATGGCTTGTGTACGATACCGACAAGAAGGAGATGCACTGTGCACCCTGCCGAAAATGGATGACGACTTACAAACAGCAGCAGCAGCCCTTTGTAATCGGCACAAAATTGTTTAAACTTGATTCAATCAAGAAACATGAACAGTCAGTTGGACACAGAGATTGTTGCCTGAAGGAGAGTGCACAGAAAGATAAGAAAAGCACAGCTGGCGCCCGTCTCCTTGACACTCTGACACAAAAGGAGCGTGCAAAAATGACCCACCTACATGCATTGGCAAAGATGGGCAGGCCCTTCTCTGACTTCGTGTGGCAGTGCGAGTAAGTAAAAATAGCAGAGAGATAACCCCTCTCTCTCTCTCTCTCTCTCTCTCTCTGCATGTGCAGGCTATGTTTAGCCTATAGTGCCAGATATGATATGATATATGTGAGGGGCAACGTACTAGTGTGTACGACAAGCCCACTAGGGATGGGGTTGTACGACTGTTTTCACAAGCGCCGTCAACTTTTTTGTATGTAAATAACTTAGCAAAACGTAGAATGGACACTCAGCTTTTAGTTATCGGTGCATCGTTCTTTGTCAATTTGTCACTAGTGTGTCTGAATGGGGTCGTGGTGCTGACAGAAGGGGGGAGGGGGAAGGTGTGGTGGAGCAGTTGAATACAAATGTACTTTCACCAAGCAGAATTTTGACGTGTTACTTAGCCAAAAAAAATGTCTGTTCAGTGTTTGTTTGTTTGTTTTTCATTATTTTCCAGCCTGTCGATTTTCATTAGACTAGTGGTTTTTATTTTTGTTTTACAGGCTGGACAGACAGAAAGGCATTGACATCGGCAAGACATATACCAACAGGTTCCAAGTCAAAAATTTTGTCAGCTTCATTGCGCAGGCAGAATGGGACAGACTGAGAGAAGACGTGAAGAATGCCAAGTTCCTCAGCATCCTTTCAGATGGCTCTACAGATAGTGCCGTAATCGAACATGAAATCGTCTACGTGAGATATGCTCTCAAAGGCAATTCTCACACCCACTTCCTTGGTCTGGCTGCTGTGGAGAAAGCCGATGCTGCCCACATTTTCCAGGGCATCAACTCCACACTGGACAAGGTGTTGGCAACAGAGCAACCTTCTTCTTCTGCGGAGACATTTCTGGGGGGAAAAACTTGTTGCACTGGGCACGGATGGGGCCTCTGTCATGTTAGGAAAGGACAACGGCGTGGTTGCCAAATTCAAGACAGCAAATGGACGTACATCGTTGGAGTCCACTGCATGGCTCATCGACTCGAGCTTGCGTTCAAGGACAGCACTGCCAAAAACACCTGTCACAAGAAGCTTGAAGAGCTGCTGCTGGGCCTCTACTACTTTTATCACAAAAGCCCCTCAACCGTGCCAACTTGAAAAGAAGTTTTGGAATCCTTGCCCTGAGACCTGTAATGCCGACCAGAGGGGGAGGAACAAGAATGGATTGGGCATATCAGGCTTGCTATTGATCGCTTCTTGAAAGGCTACGCTGCAATTACCAACACCTCAAGCAGATTCAGTCACCAGATGCCACAGGTGTTAGGGGGGTTCAGCAGGCAAAGAGCAGGAAGTTTCACAAGCTGGCGACCTCCTTTGACATCGTGCAGTATGCCTGTTTCCTGAAGGACGTCTTCTTTCACCTCTGCAACTTGTCCAACACACTTCAGAAGAAAGATGTGTCTCTGGCCCAGGTCCACAGTGCTTTGCAAGTTACAAGAGCAGTTCTTGTCAAGTTCAAAGAGAGGGATGGATCAACACTGCAGAGGTTTGAACAACGAGCCAGAATTCGAAGAAGTTCGACTTCAGAGTGCTGGGAGTGCATCCAGCTTCAGTCATCCAGAAGAAAGCTGCTGGAGGGTCTGTTGAGTAGTTTAGACAACCGATTTGATGACATTGATTGTGGCGTCTTGAAGGCTACTTCAATTGCGGACATCTCCTCATGGCCTCACAAAGACAACAGGGAAGACTTTGGTGACAGTCATCTAGAATCACTGTGTCAGCAGTTTCGTCCAGCATTACAGCAAGCCAGGGTAGACACAGAAGAGGCCCCTGGTGGAGTGGACCTCCCTAAAAACCATCATCTATGAACTACCAGACTGGGAAGAACAACTGCAGTCCTTGGAATGGGCGGAGGTGAACCGCAGGTGGGGAAAGGGGCACTCCACTTTCCCTGGCAATCATCGACCTGGTGCTCACTCTTCCATCCTGTACGGCTGAGTGTGAGAGAGGATTCAGTGTGATGAAGCGCATCAAGACAGACTGGAGGGCATCACTGAACAATGACTCCCTCAACAGTCTGATGTGTATCACACTGGATTCTCCTGACATTGCTGAATTCAACCCGAGAAGGCAGTGGAGCTGTGGATGGCGTCACTGGTAACAGAAGAAAGAGGCTTCACCATGGAGAGCAGGCCCAGAAGACAACCAAGAGTGCTGCTGAGGCAAAGAGAGAGAGGTGGAAGAGGATGAGATTAGGTCTGGGGAAAGGAGGGAGGGAGACAAGAGGAAGAGGAAGACAGAGAAGTTGAAGAAAGTGATGATGAAGAGGAGTTGTTGGAGAGTCTCAGTGCTGGGTTAGATGGTGATGACTTTGCTGGCCTGAGGAAGGCAGACCCAAGCTGCTTCACCTTTTTCAACATTGAGGATGATGATGATGATGATGATGATGATGATCTGGCCCTTGGCAGACTGTAGACTGAAGGTGCTTCAGGTACAAACAGGGACAAATCTTGTCATGACGCCTTTTACTTCTACTAGTCAAATGCTTTTGGATATAAAAGATCTCTTTTTCTTTGTCAGTTGTGATATACCTGGGTGGCAATATCAATGACAACTGAAAATAAATTTTTTTTCCCAAAAATTAATGAGCAGAAACAGTGTTGTTGTTGAAAATAAGCGTGTGTATAAGCTGCAAATTTAAAATAGGACTGCATTTTCAATGAAAGGGTCTGGCAACCTGAAAAATTTTCTGGCAACCTCAACCTCCCAGTTAGGAGCCCGGCTGGCTCCTTAGCCTGGCTTGCTAAATCTCAGCCCTGGGGGTGGGGTGGGGGTGTTTGTGTGTGTGTGTGAGGTGGGGTAGGGAACGGGGGGGGGGGGGAGGGGGAGAAGTGTGTGGGGTATGTGTGTTGTGGGGTGAGGGTGGGGGTTGGAGGAGATAGGAGGAGTAGAGGAAGTATATAGGTAGTGGGGGGAGTGGGCTGGTGGAAAAGGATTTCATAGGGGGGCTGTTAGCAGACACCTAACACATGTACAAACGTTTGCATTATACCAGGGAAAAGTGTTACACAATACTGTTGTGACATCAGTTTATTTGATGTTATTTGTTCTTTTATATTCTTTTTGTCACTTTGACGTTTTTTCCCTTGCTTTGAAGACTCTACGAGTGGAAGTACTCAATTCCTCATCTCTCCAGTGGGTCGAAGTTTTTTTTCCCCTCCGTTGTTTTGTTATCCTGTTTTTTCCCTTGTGTTTACTGTTTAGTGCTTCCTGATGAAGGGTCTAAGACCCGAAAGCTTGAATGTTTATCTTCTTTTTTGTTGTTGTTGTAAAATAGGACTTCAAAGTACTCACTTTTCATATTAAGTAAATCAGAGTTTGAATCAAACTATCATGGAAATGGAACTTGTAGAAAAATCAGCGTAGGAGTCAAACTATCATTGGAAATGAAACGTAGATTGTTGCATACCCAATGATCTGAAAACATGTTGTAATGGTGTGGGAAACACATTTTCTGTTGGTGACTGGGACGCTCGATGTGATCTCTGATTGCCACAAAGCCACGACTACCGAAGTAGACACGTTTTGGCAAGGCTCGCAAAACACTTAAAATTCTCCGTCTTTGTCATGTTTTCTTTTTACATCCGCGACTCTGCGGTCACACACGTCCTTCTGCAGCCACTCGGTCTTCTAGTGGTTCACATACTTCTTTCCCTTTTTTTTTCGTTTTGTTTGCACTCACTGGCGGCAAACTCTCGCTGTGAATCGACGCCATGATAAGAAATGATACTGGAAGGAAGCGGAATGAGAACTACGCCGTTTGAGAACATTACCGACAGAGAAGAAATTTGCGGTGCAGACAAGTTGAGATCGTTTCTGAGCTTCACTCTTCGAATAATTTTTCGGCGGAGACTTTTTCTTTCGGCGGAGATGCGAAAAAATAACGGCGGAAACGGCGGAGGAGTTTTCATCCCTGTACATGACTATAAGGAGTAGAGATTCAGAGAGGGACAAGTGGAACGGATGCGATCACGACAAAAAATGATAAATTGTGAAGAGGCAACAAAAGGCTGAGAAACAGCCCATGCATCACCCTCCCAAAAAACAAAACAAAACAAAGCATGGCAAGGCAAACACACAGAATTTCAAGAACAGTACAAAAGTCTTTTACCCTTTAGGAAGCCGCATTTGTGAGAGGTAACTTCCGCCCGCAGCCGTACTCTTTTTAGGCGACTGAAAAAATCTGCACACCTACCTTCTTCAAATTGCTGTAATTTCTTTTCTATTGTTTGTGCAGTTATGGAATTTCGAGTGAATGTAGAGGAATGAATTAAAAAAACCCACGCCAATACCAACTATTATGTGCTTTGTGTATGCTTTGATTATGAAAAAAACAACAAAAGGCATGCCTAATGGGTGTTTACGACTCATGGAGCCCTGGAGTGCGCAGGGTCTTGCTATCGTCTCTCAGTTCCTCCTCACCTGCATCAGCCCTTTCCCACTCTGCCACAACATTCTCAATATCTCCACAATTAACCTTCTTTTGTATGCACTTACCTGAGCTTAGTTACGCCGAAAACCATCGGCAAAGTAAGTAACTCCGTAATTTGAACATGGTTACCCAATTTAAAAATTAATTTAAAAGAGAGGAAAGGAAATAGTGAAATGAAAATAATTTTAAAACTTCCTACGAATATACATGTTGCTATATCGTAAGTTTGAAGAATATCACATAAGCCATTTACTCGGGAAAAAAAAAAAAATCTTCTTCAGAACTTTCTTCCGAATAGTTGTTCATCATACCTGGAAACCTCATCCCAGTCGAAATCTAGGTCACTCTAAGCTTCATTACCCAGCACTTTCACCAAGTCTTATGCCGTAAATCCTACAAATCACAGTATCTTCATCACTAAATCTCGTTATAGAATGGCAGCAATCAAGGTTAGCGATGGTGAAAAACAGCATTTCGACCACAAAACTTAAAAAATTCGTAATTCGAGAACTACGGCACGTATCGACTCGCGGTTTTTTTGCAAACGGAAGTAAATGGCCACAGGAAGAAGGAAGTCATGTTCTCGCGAGACTTCCTTTTCTACGATAACATGGCGGTGCCCATTGTTGCCACGTGTTTTACCGGGCGCTGGCAGGCACTCAGCCTTTTGGCCGTGTGATTTCCGGTTGGGCGCTAGCGGGCGCGCACTTGTCAAGAGGGTTAAACCCTAAAAACTCTTCATTAGAGTCCACTTGTCAAGAGGTTAAACCCTAAAAACTCTTCATTAGAGTCCGAGTCGAAAAACACCTCCTGCAAGAATTGCTTATCGCCAGTGTCCATGTTGAAATTTTACTCAAAACTTCGAAAAAGTCTGAAAATTTACGGCAAACCACATGGAAAATAGCGCTCACACAAGAAGGCAAAGGAGTTACAAGCCCGCTGCTTCATGGGATTGCTTCATTCTGATTGGTTCTTTTCAGCCAATCAAGTACAAGCTTGCTGCTTACACTACCCTTCAATGGGCGCACGAGTGTGCCTGCAGCCGTCTCGGCCTACAATGGCAGCTCGGCGTACCAGTGCACCAACGGCATCCCGAAGGTTAAACAGACACATCATATCTTCCATAACCAACGAAAGAAATCTGCAAGCAACTATCCTCGATCTGAACACCCAATCACACCTCTTCCATTCCCATGCCCTATCCATACTTTGTTTTCCTCACGGCCATGTTGTCCACCAACATTCGGTTTCTGACAACTGCCCAGCCATGCACACAGACGGTGTTCAGGGCCGTCACAACTCCACCCCGTTTGCATTCATATGGACAGCAGCCAGATCTAGGGTGTGAGCAAAGAGCGGCAGACTTCTCGATCCAAAAAGAAAATTTTGCCCCTTCCTTGAATCAAGAAAAGGACACGGCGGCGCCCGCACACTCACAGCGACTGCATTCAGTTCGCCCAAACGCTTTGCCTTGTGACTCGGGCTAGGCCCTAACTAGTCAGCCACCACACGGCCAGACGCGCTGTGTGTTTTTGGACGCTTCGAGACTGGTGCAACATCTTTAAGTTATATTTACTGTACAGAGGTTTTTTAACTATAATTTCTGTATGACAGCAATGGCGCAGTGAGTACTTGAGAGTGTGACAAAAGCTGGCATTTCAGTCTTCTCTGTGAGTACCATAATTAAGTTCGTGTTTAAAACTTTCTGACAGAACTTTGCGACCGGCGCAACCAGCCTGTGCTGCGCGCGCGTGCCGTGCGTCGTTGGCCGGCCTGGTAAGCCAAACAAAGACGGAGGTGGAGGGCGAACTATCTTTGGCCGAAGTAGGCCAGGCGTTGTCAAAAATCTTTGTGAATGAAAAGTTAGTTAGCATTTGTAACGGGGCCGTATTTACACCGTTGTATATATACATATTTCTTCATTGTTGCTACATTTTATATGTACTATGGTTGCATGTAGAGCAACGTAGGCCTAATTAAAGGGAAACGTAGAGGATAACATTTACTACAAGCAAAATAATACTACTGATAACAGTAATGGTAGTAGGCATAACAATAATAAGTGAATAATTATTATAATTAAAATAATACTTCATTTCCAATCACTACTACTATTTCTATCGGCAAATTCAAATTAAAGTGTATTGTGTAGTACCATTAGGATGTTTTGTGTGTGTGTGTGTGTGTGTGTGTGTGTGCGTGTGTGTGTGCGTGCGTGGCGTGCGTGCAAAGTGTACTTCATGTTAAAGTGTGGGGGTGGGGGACGGGGTAGGGGTGGGGGCGGTTTGAGAGAGGAGAGGGGACAACAGCAAAAGCCCTGTCAGTGTCACACTATTCTGTAACACAAGCCGCTGATCTGAGAGTGTAGGACACACCACGAGACATGTGCCGACAAGACAGTTTGTGTTGTGTTAAAAGTGATAGTGAACAGTTATGTGATGAGAAGTGGATATTGACACAGAACCATGGCTTTACCTACAAGGGTCGTGAGTACACATGTGTGTGTGTGTGTGCGTGCGTGTGTGTGTGTGTGAGTCAGTGTGTGTGTGTGCGCGCGTGTGTGTGTGTGTGTGATCTGTTTTGTTCTGTTAAGTCATGCATGCACGTCAGTTTCAATTCAGCTTCTCTCTCTCTCTCTCTCTCTTCCTCCCCCCCTCTCTCTCTCCCCGTCTCTCTCTCTCCCCCTCCCTCCCCTCCGGCTCCCCGACCCACCTCAGTCTCGTATGCCGTGTGCCGTGTATATGTTGTGTGTGTGTGCGTGTGTGATATCCGTTTTGTTCTGTGAAGTCATGCATGCACGTCAGTTTCAGTTCAGTTTTTCTCTCTCTCTCTCTCTCCGCCTCAGACTCGTATGCGTGTATATGTAATTTTTAGTCTGTGTGTGTGTGTGTGTGTGAGAGAGAGAGAGAGAGAGAGAGAGAGAGAGAGAGAGAGAGAGAGAGAGAGAGTGTGTGTGTGTGTGTGTGTGTGTAGAGAGAGAGAGAGAGAGAGAGAGAGAAGAGAGAGAAGAGAGAGAGAGAGAGAGAGATTGTTCAGTTATGAGTGCAAGCCATTGTCATGTGAAACATTTTCTCTCTGATCATGCTTTTATTGATTTTGTATGTACAAAGCTATCTGTGCATGTCAAGTTCTTCATATATCAGACCTGCCTACCTCATGTTGTGCTCATCAGTAATAACCACAGAGATTTTCAGTAATTTTGCATTTCCTTCAGTAATTCCACGGACGCGTAATACACGGCGTTTTTGAACAAATAATGTGTACAAAACTCCAACTACATTTTTAACATTGAACAAATAATGTGTACAAAACTCCAACTACATTTTTAACATTTTAACAAAAAATATAAACAGTAAAAAAGGAACAAAAACAACAAAGCAGAATTAAAATACCTTGGGATGATGGCAGATGACGGACTCAGGACAGGAGTTTCAGGTCAATTCAAAGGTGATATACTTGACAGTTTGTAACTTACACAGCAGTCACCACAGATGACACCACTGATGAAGAACCCAATGTACAAACGCCCCCCCCCCCCCCCCCCCCCCCAAAAAAAAAAAAAAAAAAAAAAAAAAATGTGTGTGTGTCCCTGAGCTGTGCTGACAAGATAGTGGCGAAAATGAAAAGGACCCTTTCATTTTCGCCACTATCTAGTCAGCACAGCTCAGGGACAAGTTGTTTTCGCAGATCAGCTCACACAAAGTCTTTCTGCGTTGGTGATCTTCCGTGTGTGGGTCTGACGGCTGCTCTCGCTGGATTTCGTAAACAACGATGTGATCTTCTGACTGGAGGCACTCGCAGCTGTCTCTTTGTGCATTTTCCCCAGATATGGCGCTTGCAGTCATTTGCTCCCCCATGTCCGATGGAGAAGTCTGAATTGCACACCGAGCAGAAATGAGTATACAAATCCAGGTCCATGACAAGGCCAAGTCCGCGTGTATTTACTTCGGAACACTTGCTTCTTCGCCTTCTTCCGTTGTGGCACAGTGGTTTTTCGAACCCTCGTCATCGGTTTCATGCAAACGTTTAGAAGATTTCTCCGCCATTTTCACAATCGCCGGCAAAAAATCGGTTGAAACTTTGTCTTACAATGGCTGAACAAAAAGCTCGAATGGCGCGCACAGATGTGATGGCGTGTCGTGTTGGCCCACAGCACCACATTGACCAATCGCAAGTTCCGAACTATCTGTGGTTTCGGCTTGAGTCAAGGGAAGTTACTCTGCGGTCTCGGAAAGGTCTAGCAGTCGACAATTTTCGAGTCTGAAATTTGCGTAGTTTTTCAATTTTCTTTTTCCGTAATTTCGCACGGAAAATCGTACCTCCGTAATGGGGGGTTAATTTCCGTAAAATTACGGACGATTACGGAAGGGTAGGCAGGTCTGATATATGTATTATTAACCCAATGCCTACCGGATCGACCGAGATCGACCGCGAGATTTCCTCCTTCTGAATACCGGAAATCGACCGAGATCGACCGCTGAATACTCGGTCAACGACTTTCGCTTTCACCATCGCATATCCCAGAATGCAATTGCGAACAGAAGAGTCTTCGGTACTTCCGTTTCTGGACGCCATTTGGTTTTTGTTGCATGAGTTTTGGTGGAGTAGTTTCGCTGCTGTGAATTTTCAAAGTTCGGCTTTTTTTCGCGAAGTTTTCTGGGAAAATGGCGGATCAAGTAACTATGCAACTTGCAGAATTCATTTTCTGAATGTGATATTGATGAAGAGGCGTATTTGCGGGCTACACTCTTAAAGAAGATTTGAAGCAAGACGATTCGGACGTCAATCTTGACCTAGTTATGATAAAGATCGACTGCTGACTGATTTTGAGGCCGGAATCAATAATGATTCAGGCGATGATAATGACGATGTCGAATAGCCCATTGCTGCTGGGCCCAGACCCCCCAAAAAAGAAAATTCGAAAACAAAACTTGCTAGAGATACTTTAATTCTTGACTGGAGTGGTTGGCTACAAGAAGTGAAGCCCCCAAAAGTTTCCCTTGTT
>JAFLJL010005614.1:0-13745 GCA_018398815.1 Conus ventricosus | reverse complement strand
AAGTCGTTTATATGTTGTTCCTAGATGTAGATAAATGTTGTCCATGCTGTTTTATGCTCTTGCTGTAGGGACCCGGGCTGAACAGTTGGGCCAAAAAAGAAAGTTTTGAAAGGAGGATGCCAGTCATAGTTATACTTTCTGTGCGTGCCCCGAAAATAAAGGTCGCCTAGGCCATGATTAAGATCCAACTTTTGTCTAAAGCCTGTCTTGATGTTAATATTGAATTCGTTACAGACCCTTTCAAAAGCCTTCATGTCTATTCTGTTGCTGAGTGGATTAAACGGTTTGTCATTTGGTAATGGAGCTTGCAGTTCAGTCAAAATACGTCTGAAGGTGTAATAGAAATGAAATCTGTACACTGACCTCACCAAAGGATCATGGTGATTTAAATGATCAGCATACGCCACCCCACACCCAGTTGATGCGCAAAACACAGCAAAGTTTAACTGGTTCTGATAAAAACTGCATCGGATGACTAAACCACGCTTTCTTGATGTGGTCGTTTTCAATAGGGGGGTTAAGATAGCTCTTCAATGGAGTACTCACCTTTTTATGAAAAGAGGCAGTCTGGGTCACAGCAATGTCAAGAGTATCAGTTGCTATATTTTTAAGATTGTAGTGCGGCCAAACAGAATATTTTGCATCAGTATATTTGAATGCACTCATTTTTAATTTGTTTTAAAAAATGTTTGTAACAATAACAACACAAGACCGTCCTTTTGTTTTTAGAACATGCTATTGATAACAATTGCGGGGCCCAAAACGGTCGCGCTCCATGAAATATTTTACAAAGTCGTATGGTTTAATATAAGTGAATCAGGAAGAATAATAAGGTTCTAAAAGTTGACAAAACAGGAGCCAAAGTTAGCCAGTTAACAATACCCGATGGTTATTACGGGTTTTGCTCACTAAAAGAAGCAATGAGTAACTTCGACATTACTCTTAAACTTAACAATGCAAATCTAAAAACAATGTTAACATTCAAGCCTGAAGAAGAAGGAGGTTACTATTTTGATAAAGAGCTAGCTAAAATGTTAGGCTTTACAGCTAACAATTATAGATTTAGAGTTACACCAAACAAAACTACTTATGAGGGAGAAAGTCCGCTCGATCTTGCATTACATTCATTACTCTATGTTCATTTGGATGAGCTGAGCACTGATGAAAACTTATATGATGGAAGGCCCTCAACTGTTTTAAGAGCTCTTCCGTCAGGGAAAGCTGCATATTGCGATTATGAAATTATACAATTCCCTAATTTACAGTTTAAAAGATTAGTTTGCGGGAGGGTTGGATCATTTAATATAAAAATTGCAGACAAAACAGGGAAAGTCGTGAAATGTGATAACCTGCACATTGTTTTAGAAATAAAATAATAAGCTGTACTAAAAAATGTCGCGTGGGCCAGAAGAATCAGGAGTTACATTAGCGCCTGTAAGGTGTATAACTTTAGAATTAAAAGACCTTGCAGACGTTGCGGACTTTGAACAGAATGGCGAGATAGGCGCTTTGTATGGGTTTGAGTACACTAAAGATGGTGATTATAAACGCAAAGAGGTTGGCGACAGCAAAAAGTTTCCTAAACTAGAACAGCTGCGCAATCTAGAAGCAAATAATGTTGGCCAGTATGAATATAAAATAGTTCGAAAACCTGACCTCAAATGGCACTTAGAACCATATTTAGAATGGGACATAAAATTTGAATTCATAAGCCCATTTACATATTTTAGCCGTCAAAAAAGTTTCAGAAAAGCATTCAACTCTGGTCCTTTACATGTAAGTCTTATGCCGGACGACAATAGTCGGAAAGAAATTGAAATAACGCCGTATGGGAAAAAGCAGTACATCCTCCACAGAAAAGAAACAGTTGTAAAAAAAGCTTCTACAAAATTACAGTTCTTTCCAAGCAGAAAATTAGGAGACACGTTCACAATGATATTTGAAATTTCTGTCTTTAAAGATGTGGAGAGGGATGGGGTTGTGGGCGTTAGTGATGACCTTATAAAAGGAATTAATATTAGCTGGCAAAACTTAGACGTTAAACGTCTTAACGTTACCATCGTCGTTCTTCACAATGGCGAGGATATTAAGATCATAACAACAAGCAACAAAATCAATGTTGACTTAAATAGAAACAATCTTACAGAACTGAATTGGATTAATCTTACACATTTAGGCCTCGTAGGGTTTTATTATACTGAACAAGTTTTAACGGAGAGTATGATAAAAATAATAACTGGATTAGATTAAATTCTGTTATAAAACTATGGAGCAGTTAAACTTTATGATAAAATCCCCTCATTGTTCAATGATTTGTGGGCAGACTGGTTGTGGAAAAACAATATTTGTCCTAGACTTATTACAAACAGTTTATCGTTATAATTTTAATCATATTGTGATTTTCTGTCCAACACTTAATGGAACAA
Source organism: Conus ventricosus (assembly GCA_018398815.1). Lineage (NCBI taxonomy): Eukaryota > Metazoa > Mollusca > Gastropoda > Neogastropoda > Conidae > Conus > Conus ventricosus. The sequence continues at coordinate 11,319 of JAFLJL010005614.1, read as the reverse complement.
AGCATATCATGATAGAAGGTTTATATGGACAGATGATGAAATATATTTAGTTGATCCCAGCAATAAACTGAGTGAATGTCTAGAACGCTTTTTTATATTGTTTGAGGGAACGCAGACGCTATTTATTATAGATGACTGTTCAGCAGAAAAAGACATAGTTAAAAAGAGAAACACTTTGTCGAAACTAGCTTTCAGCGGAAGACATGCTCGGATAAGTGTGTGGATTTTATGTCAGAAATATAACTCAGTTTTAAAAGACTTTAGAGAACAGTTAAAGACTGTAGTGTTATTTCACATGAAAGACAGAGACTCATTTGAAGAATGTTTGCGCGAAAATGATGTTATTGAAAACGATCAAGAAAAACATAGGATTAAACAAAAACTAAAATCTGAAAAGTTTAGTAAATTAGTATTAAAAACGGATAACCCTGCACAGTATGTTTGTTTGTAGATAATCGTTTTTTTTTGGTATTGAAGTCTTACTTGTCAGAGAACAGGAAAACCTTTATTCTGGGCCACTTTCGCCCGAAACTGGTTGAGGGCGAAGGTGGCCCAGAATGAAGGTTTTCCTGTTCTCTGCGTGTTTTGTCATGGTACATATTGACAAAAAGAAAAACACAAAAACACAACAAGCTGGATTCTGTTTCCAAATATTTCGAGGCCTTGCGACCTCTTCCTCAGTGGGACCTTTAATGACAAAATTTATCCTCCTATGCAGATCAATACGTCACAGGTAAAACTACGTCATGACGAAATTTATCCTCCCATGCAGATCAATACGTCACAGGTAAAACTACGTCATAGGTTTAGAGATTAAAAAATTTTAAAAAAAGTCTCAGGCCGTGTTCCACAAGGAAAACATTTCAACTGCGCAAAAACTAGAGAAAACAAGATTACGATAGAAATATATATATATTATATATATATATATAATATATATATATATATATATATATATATATATTATATTATTTATTTATTATATATAGATCAATATGGTTAAAATACCCAAAATGATTTCCAGAGCGCTCAACCCCTTGGGGAGCAACATTTGTTAAAATAAGGTATTAAAAAGAAATCTACAAATTTGTTTCGAACGCCTTGAGCTGTCATCAGGATGGCTTTTGGTTTGCCCACCGCCGATGTTATATAGCGTGTGGGCTTACGTTTGCGGTTGTTTGGACGTGCGGGTTGGCCTGCACGTGTTTCCTGGGGGCTTTCAGTTTTTTGTTTTGAGCGTGTTCACTAACAACGATTTCCATTTATGCCTGCAGTTGTTTACTATTTCTGTTTTAGTATTTAAAGTTGCTAAGTGTGGTTTGCATAGTATCAACCATTTTTCAGTTAAACATAGGTTGCACCTTTTTGAAACATTGCTGTATGATGATGCTCTGTTTATGATTTTCCAGGATATATTGTAGCTTGTTTTTGCGTCTTTAAGTTTCCAGATATATTTGCTCAGTTCTGTTTGGTTTTGTTTATTTTTCTTTATTAAATGACTGTTTGTGGTTTGCATATCTGGTTTTGAAGTGGTTTTCAGTGATCCCTATGTATGTTTCTTTTTCATTTTCTGATGTCACAGTAGCCTGGTATACAATGTTGTTGTGTAGACATTTATTGTCTAGTGGGCACTGCTCTTTTCTGGTGCAATTGCAAGATTTCCTTTCTTCACCCTTCTTTGCTGTGTTGATTTTCATTTTGTTGGATGCGTCAATTAGGTTTTTGAGGTTGGGCATACATGAGTACGATAGTTTGACAGTGTTTTTGTTGAATATTTTGGACAGTTTGTGTTCTTTTGGAAATGAAGTTGTTAGGATTTTGAAGAATTCTTTCCCTATGTTTGTTTTGAGTTTCCCGTCGTATGGGGGGTCATACCATATGATTTTTCTTTTCCTATTTTTCTTGCTTTTATTTGTGTTGTTGTCTGGGTTGTATTGTAATTTGTAATTGTATCCACTCTTTTGTAGTGCCTCCTGGTATTCTACTGCTGCATTGTTGAACACTCTCTCACTGCATGACAGGTTTGACAGTCTCTTGTTTATGCCATGGGGAATGGTCTTTAATACAGATGGTGGATGGTTACTTTTGGTGTGTACATAAAGGGGTGTATCGTTGGGTTTCTTGTATGGTTTATATATGTGATTGTTGAGATCCAGTGTTATGTCTAAGTAGTTCACTACCTTTTTGTTTGCTTCAATGGTAATCTTTAAGTTGTGGTTTTGGAAGATTTTGCATTCTGGAAAAAATAATAAAGAACGTAAAATCAAACTCTGAATACAACCTTTGGAAGAACACATACGAAGTTATCCAATGGTTAAAAAAACTCAATAAACAAAGTAATACAGTATTCATCACATTTGACATAGTAGACTTTTACCCATCTATAGATGAGGAACTACTCACCAAAGCCCTGACGTTTGCCAGTAGCCACACAGACATAACAGGGTCAGAAATGGAAATCATTCTCCACACCAAGAAAACATTACTACACAGCAAAAATGAAACCTGGATCAGGAAAACCAACAGAAACTCAACATTCGACGTAACCATGGGATCATATGATGGTGCAGAAACATGTGAACTGGTCGGATTATTCATGCTGTCCAACATCAAGAAAAAACTCGGAAAACAAGTCGGACTATACAGAGACGATGGACTTGCTGCACTAACTAACAATCCAAGAACCATCGAAAACAAGAAGAAAGAACTATGCAAAATCCTCCAAAACCACAACTTAAAGATTACCATTGAAGCAAACAAAAAGGTAGTGAACTACTTAGACATAACACTGGATCTCAACAATCACATATATAAACCATACAAGAAACCCAACGATACACCCCTTTATGTACACACCAAACGTAACCATCCACCATCTGTATTAAAGACCATTCCCCATGGCATAAACAAGAGACTGTCAAACCTGTCATGCAGTGAGAGAGTGTTCAACAATGCAGCAGTAGAATACCAGGCGGCACTACAAAAGGGTGGATACAATTTCAAATTACAATACAACCCAGACAACAACACAAATAAAAGCAAGAAAAATAGGAAAAGAAAAATCATATGGTATAACCCCCCATACGACGGGAAACTCAAAACAAACATAGGGAAAGAATTCTTCAAAATCCCAACTACTTCATTTCCAAAAGAACACAGACTGTCCAAAATATTCAACAAAAACACTGTCAAACTATCGTACTCTTGTATGCCCAACCTCAAAAACCTAATTGACGCATCCAACAAAATGAAAATCAACACAGCAAAGAAGGGTGAAGAAAGGAAATCTTGCAATTGCACCAGAAAAGATCAGTGCCCACTAGACAATAAATGTCTACACAACAACATTGTATACCAGGCTACTGTGACATCAGGAAATGAAAAAGAAACATACATAGGGATCACTGAAAACCACTTCAAAACCAGATATGCAAACCACAAACAGTCATTTAATAAAGAAAAATATAAAAACCAAACAGAACTGAGCAAATATATCTGGAAACTTAAAGACGCAAAAACAAGCTACAATATATCCTGGAAAATCATAAACAGAGCATCATCATACAGCAATGTTTCAAAAAGGTGCAACCTATGTTTAACTGAAAAATGGTTGATACTATGCAAACCACACTTAGCAACTTTAAATACTAAAACAGAAATAGTAAACAACTGCAGGCATAAATGGAAATCGTTGTTAGTGAACACGCTCAAAACAAAAAACTGAAAGCCCCCAGGAAACACGTGCAGCCAACCCGCACGTGCAAACAACCGCAAACGTGAGCCCACACGCTATATAACATCGGCGGTGGGCAAACCAAAAGCCATCCTGATGACAGCGCAAGGCGTTCGAAACAAATTTGTAGATTTCTTTTTAATACAGAGAACAGGAAAACACGGATTCTAACTCACCCTAGCCCTCACCTAGGTTCGGGGCTAGGGCGACCTAGAATCCGTGTTTTCCTGTTCTCTGACAAGTAACCAAAAAATAACGATTATCTACAAACAAACATACTGCGTAGGATTATCCGTTTTTAATACTAATTTACTAAACTTTTCAGATTTCAGTTTTTGTTTAATCTTATGTTTTTCCTGATCATTTTCAATAACATCATTTTCACGCAAACATTCTTCAAATGAGTCTCTGTCTTTCATGTGAAATAAAACTACAGTCTTTAACTGTTCTCTAAAGTCTTTTAAAACTGAGTTATATTTTTGGCATAAAATCCACACACTTATCCCAGCATGTCTTCCACTGAAAGCTAGTTTCGACAAAGTGTTTCTCTTTTTAACTATGTCTTTTTCTGCTGAACAGTCATCTATAATAAATAGTGTCTGCGTTCCTTCAAACAATATAAAAAAGCGTTCTAGACACTCACTTAGTTTATTGCTAGGATTAACTAAAAAATATGTTATCATCAGTCCATATAAACCTTCTATCATGATATGCTTTGTTCCATTTATAGTGTTGGACAGAAAACCACAATATGATCAAAATTATAACGATAAACTGTTTGTAACAGGTCGAGGATAAATATTGTTTTTCCACAACCAGTTTGTCCACAAATTAATGAACAATGAGGGGTTTTTGTCATAAAGTTTAACTGCTCCATAGTTTTATAACAGAACTTAATCTAATCCAGTTATTGTTTTTATCATGCTCTCTGTCAAAACTTGTTCAGTATAATAAAATCCAAAAAGGTCTAAATGTGTAAGATTAATCCAATTTAGTTCTGTAAGATTGTTTCTATTTAGACTAATATTGATTTTGTTGCTTGTTGTTATGACCTTAATATCCTCACCATTGTTAAGAACGACGACGGTAACTTCAAGTTTTTCAACGTCTAAGTTTTGCCAGCTAATTAGAATTCCTTTTAGAAGGACGTCACTAACGCCCACAGCCCCATTCCTTTTCACATCTTTTAAGACAGAAATTTTAAATATTATTGTGAACGTGTCTCCTAATTTCATTTGTGGAATGAATTGTAATTTTGTAGAAGCATCTTTCAAAACCGTTTCTCTTCTGTGGAGGATGTACTGTTTATTCCCAAACGGCTTTTATTTCAATCTCTTTCCGACTATTGTCATCTGGCATAAGACTTACATGTAAAGGACCTGAGTTGAATGCTTTTCTGAAATTTTTTTGATGGTTAAAAAATGTAAATGGGCTTATGAATTCAAATTTTATGTCCCATTCTAAATATGGTTCCAAGTGCCATTTGAGGTCAGATTTTCGAACTATTTTATATTCATACTGGCCAACATTATTTGCTTCTACATTGCGCAGTTGCTCTAGTTTAGGAAACTTTTTGTTGTCGCCAACCTCTTTGCGTTTATAATCACCATCTTTAGTGTACTCAAAACCATACAAAGTGCCTATCTCACCGTTCTGTTCAAAGTCCGCAACGTCTGCAAGGTCTTTTAATTCTAAGGTTATACACCTTACAGGCGCCAATGTAACTCCTGGTTCTTCTGGCCCCCGCGACATTTTTTAGTACAGTTTATTATTTTATTTCTAAAACAATGTGCAGGTTATCACATTTTACGACTTTCCCCGTTTTGTCTTTGATCTTTATATTAAATGATCCGACCCTCCCACAAACTAATCTTTTAAACTGTAAATTAGGGAATTGTATAATTTTCATAATCGCAATATGCAGCTTTCCCTGACGGCAGAGCTCTTAAAACAGTTGTGGGCCTTCCATCATATAAGTTTTCATCAGTGCTTAGCTCATCTAAATGAACATAGAGTAATGAATGTAATGAAAGATCGAGCGGATTTTCTCCCTCATAAGTAGTTTTGTTTTGTGTAACTATAAATCTATGAGCGTCCTGACTGTCAGTTGCAAAGCCTAACATTTTAGCTAGTTGTTATCAAAATAGTAACTTGCTTCTTCAGGTTTGAATGTTAACATTGTTTTTAGATTTGCATTGTTAAGTTTGAGAGTAATGTCTAAGTTACTCATTGCTTCTTTTAGTGAGCAAAACCCGTAATAACCATCAGGTATTGTTAACAGGCTAATGTCGTTGCTTCCCCTTTCATATTTTTTAATCTTATTATTCCCTTGGCTTCAGTTATATTAAACCATACAACTTTGTAGAATATTTCATGGAGTGCGACCATTTTGGTTCCGCAATCGTTCTCAACAGCATGTTTTAAATCCGTAGGACTGTCTTGGGTGTTTATTGTTACAAACATTTTTTAAACGAAATAAAAATGAGCGCGTTTAAATATACTAAAGATGCAAAATATTCTGTTGGGCCGCACTACAATCTTAAAAATATAGCAACTGATACTCTTGACATTGCTGTGACCCAGACTGTCACTTTTCATAAAAAGGTGAGTACTCCATTAAGCAGATATCTTAACCCCCTATTAAAAAAGACTACATCGCAAAAGTGTGGTTCAGTCATCCGATGCAGTTTTATCAAAACCAGTTAAACTTTGCCGTGTTTTGTGCATCAACTGGGTGTGGAGTATCGTATGCTGATCATTTAAATCATCCTGATCCTTTGGTGAGGTCAGTGTATAGATTTCATTTTTATTACACATTTAGACGTATTTTGACTGAACTGCGAGCGCCATTACCAAATGACAAACCGTTTAATCCATTTAGCAACCGAATAGACATGAAGGCTTTTGAAAGGATTTGTAACGAATTCAATATTAATGTTAAGACAGACTTTAGACAAAAGTCGGATCTTAATCATGGCTTAGGCACCCTTATTTTTGGGGCGTGCACAGAAAGTATAACTATGACTGGAATCCTCCTTACACATCTTTCTCTTCAGGCACAGGTGTTCACCTCGGGTCCATAGAGCAAGAGCATAAAACAGCATGGACAACATTTATCTTAGACACATCTGAGGGCCTAACTCAAGCGGGAATAGTACGAATAAATGACTCTATTCGTACTTACGTTTGGTGTTTGCTAGGTTCGCAAGCACAGACAAGGTCGAGCATAACTAATTCTTCTACTGGCTTTGATGCACAAAAACAATACTTAGCAAATTTAGAGGCGCCATTAATTCTACAGTTGATTTAGATTCAAGTATAAAAAGGTACCAAAATGTTTTACAATACGCAAGATCGAAAGTAGACTTTGCTGTTGGCACTGGTTTATACATGCTACCTTCTGACCTCAGACTCCAGGTAGGAACATAATAAACTACAACAATGAAATCATTGTGGCAGGCAGTGAACAGAAGGTTGGGAAAAACGACATAAATTCTGGGCCAGTAATAGTACAAACAATAAAAAAACACCCAAGATTAAGTCATCCAATCCCTAAGGCCCAAAGCCCAAAGACTGTTGAAGACGTGGACTTTGTTCGCGATGACCATGAATATGAAAAGACAGCGCTAGTTGTTGGATTAACTGTCCTAGGATTACTTGGTCTTTATCTTACTGAATAGTAATCCAACTATTAAGAGAACTAACGCCCATAAGTGCTCGGCCATAAAGCCAACTACTTTGCTTGCAGTAGACAAAAGCCAGCTAACAATACTCCCTAATATACCTGGCAAAGAGTCTATAGCTTTACCAGCTAATTTTTTTAATAAACTCGCAAGATGATCAAGCTGTTTTTTTACCATGATTTATCAGGTGGAGGAGATGGCGATGGAGGCACTGAACTTTGCCCTCCACCGCCGCCTGTAATAGCCATCACCAGTGTACTTATTGCAAAACCTAAGGCTGTTATAACGCTTGCTAATGTGACTCCTTGCTCTCTAAACAGTGTTCGTATTCGTTCTGCTAGCGTTGCGTCTTCATATAAAATTTTTTCGATAGTTTCTCTTATTCTATTCACTTGAGTTCGTAATTGGTCTCGGTTAGTAGTTAGCACTTCTAGTCTTGCTGATCTTTCTTGTTCAAGATCTTTTAGTCTTTGTCTTATTCTTTCTTTAATCTCACGCCCTACGATGTGGTCGTCAGTCTCAGCGAGTTTTTCTTTTTCTCTTTTTATATGCTCATCTAGTTCACCTAGTTTTGCTAAATTGTTTGTTAATTCGCCTTTGATGGTTCTTAAAGTACGATCAAGGGCTAATAATTCTCTCTCAGGTAGCCGTGGTTCGTGTATAGTTTTTAATGCTGTTTCTTCTTCTTCAGTGAGTTCTGCTACTGTATTTCTTACTTCGTCCGCTGTTTGACTTAAATCTTTAAGTTCTATGTTTTGCATTTGGTTATCTGTTGGGAGTTCTTGTAGTGTGTTTTGAAGTTTAGTAACTGCCTCCGTATCTAATTCTGGTTTAGTAAAGCCAAGGCGATTCCGCTCGCTCGCACTGAGCCTTTGTCTAATTGTATCACGCTTACAAACCTTGATGGGTCTCGTTTATACGTAAGCGGAACACGTTCTCCTTTGTCGTTTCTAAAATACAAATGGTTATTTTTTAGTTCAAAATCATCAGGGTATATAGTTTCGGGAGGTTCTAGTTCTAAACTTTGGTATAATGATCTGACTTTACTTTCTGTTAATTCACGCCTTTGCTCCCCTTCGGCTATTTCATCCTCCAATGAGAGCTCCGAGCGATGCTGTGTCAAAGGAGTTCTTTCATCCATGTCGGCGTCTCCAAGATCACTAATATCATAATCTTCTTCACCTCCAATTCCCCATGTTTTTAAATAATTAACTTTTTATTTTGTTTTATAAAAATGTCACAAGTATATGGCTCGATTCTTGACCCGCATAGAAGACTGAAAGAACCCCGTGGCGTGAAGGGAAATAAACGGAATATTACTGTTCCAAATAATCCATCTACTATTGATGCAGATCAAATTCTTACTGTTAGATTTCCAGACCTAGGAGCGGATGATTTGATTGTGCCAGGCTCTGCACGGCTTACTTTCAAAATAGATCTCGCTTCAACAACAGACCAAACCAGAACAGTTGTCCAGAATTTGGGACGGGCAATCGTTAAGAAAATTTCTGTAAAACTTGAGGGGCAAGAAGTATTTTCTTTAAACAATGCAGACATATTTTTAACCTATTCTGATCTATGGCTAACTGCGAATGAAAGGGAAGATCTTGCGTTTCAAGGAATCGGCAATGAAGAAGCACTAAAACTTAGAATAGGCGCCGAACTCGCCTCAGGTGCTAAAAGCAGCAAAAAGGCTTTAGCTGTAAGTTATGCGTTTGGAAATCGCTTTTCCATTCCTTTAGATTTTGAGTTGTTAAAAGCGCATGCCCCATACTTTCAAGGGGCATTAAAAGACAGATTGTCATACGAACTAACTTTTAATGAATACAAACGTGTTATCAGATCAACAGACACCGAAGCAATGTACAGCATTTCTGACATCTTGTTAGAGTTTGATGTTGTTAGCAACTCTAATTTAGCAAGGCTGATTGAGCAACAATATGAGTCACAATTAGTAATATATTACGAAAACGTGCGTCATCATTCAACATATCCTAAAAGCAGGGCAGACGCTATATGGAATTTTAATCTTAGTGTCGCAGTAAAATCGCTTAAAGGTATTTTATTGCTGTGTGAAGATGAAGAACCATTCGCAAGAGCAAGTGAAAGTTTTTTAATCCAAAAATAACGAAAGTGCAATGTACAATTGATGGTAGTCCTAACCAAATCTACGCTAGCGGGCTTAGACCTTATCATCACTTTGACGAAATAAGAAAATTGTTTGGGGTGGGAGGGGCAGAAGTCCAACAGCAGACCTTGCGTCTAAAGATCTACACCTTCACAGTGTTAGGCTTGATGATTATTTAACATCAAAATACGGTTTATGGATTGACCTAAGGTCAACAGAGGATAATCAGTTGCATGGAAGTGGGAGAACGGTTAAAGACGTAAACATTCAAATTGAGAAAGAAAAAGAAGCCGATAAACCGCTTAATGTACATTTGTTTTTATTAATTGATGCACAGCTGAATATTGAAAAGAAAAAATTAAAAGATACAGAATACTAAATTATTTTTTCATTTTTAAAAAAGCATGTCTGTTCAAGTTTATCCAAATGTGCCTACAGCACCGGAGTCGCCAAGAGAAGAGATAGTAGAAACCCCGGCATAAAAACCTTCAGATTAACCAACATTACACAAATGCAACAAAAACTAGAGCAGGACCTTTCAAAATACAGCAAAGCCAAACGAAGGTATTCTGCTGCCTTTAATGCTGTTACTTATGTTAATACTGGAGCATCGACTATAAGCGCCGCATCAGCAGGAACAAGTGTAGGTCTCTTAGCATCAGGCATAGGCGCACCTGCAGCTTTACCTCTAGGAGGTTTGTCTTTAGCTCTCGGCCTGTGTTCATTAGCTGTAGGTGCTGCTAGCAAAAAAATAAAAACTAAACTCCAAAAGCACACAGCTATAGTTCAACTGATAACAGCTAAACTTAGTTCCTTCAAGCTGATTATAAATAAAGCACTAGCTGACTCAAACATCACAGATGAAGAATTTAATCGTTTACAGGCCGATTTTGATGACTACAAAAGACAAAAGTTTGATCTTCAAAGAAAGGCGAGGACAAGTTTTTCTCAACAGCCAGACCCCGAGCAGATAAAAAAGGAATGCTTAAAAAAAGTAAACGAAACATTAAACTCTGTTCTAAACAGCTCACATTAACAACGCCAAAGGGTGTTTATACTTTAGTTTATGAGTCTAAACACAAAAAGACCACCGATATTGATTAATTATTTTTTGATTTAAATAAATATTTTGAGTTAGAAAAGAAACTCAGCATGGATAAGATATATGAAGGTCCAGACGAATTGTTTGAAGCAATGCAAGAAGATTTATCAAGAGCACTGAATGATATTGATTTAGAAGTCATTGATCCAGCAAGCGTACGGGCAAGTGTTGCTCATGCTATTTCTCAAGTTCCGGGTAAACTAACAATAGACCCACCGGTTAAAGTAATGTTAGCTGTTTTAATCGACTATATAACAATAAATGAAGAAAATCTAGAAGTCTGGGTCTCAACTAAACAACAGACTATTCTTTCCTCTAATGACTTAACACCTGGGTGGGCAGACCAACTGCTTACACAGTTTGATGTGGCTGCTGAAGAAGCTAAAATGAGAGGCTCTGGTTGGTCAGAGGGCGAAGTCCCAGAGATCAGATTAAACAGGCTAAATATGCGCCGATTGTAGGCAGGTCTTACATTCCACTACCTAGCATTAGTCAAAAAGAGCAGTTTTAAATAAGGATAAGACAACAAAGTTATGTGTCGTTCTCGCAAGGCTGCATCACGTGCAAAACCAGAGAGAGTGTTACTATCACCTTACATCAATGAATTGTATTCTTTTAGGGGGTTAGCGTTCAACCCATAACTGGTACATGAGAGAAAAACACAACCAAAATT
>JAFLJL010005613.1:5000-13000 GCA_018398815.1 Conus ventricosus | reverse complement strand
GAAAAAGGTTAAAGTAAGATTGTGTATTGGATTTCCGAAAACCCCCACTTCGTAGTCATCATTCAACTAAAAATCTTGCGGTAACTTGGTGTAAAAATGACTGGCGTTGTGATTAGGATATTGGTTTCTAAAGAGCTGTTACTCGGAAAGATCAGATCCCGATCTCCGCGCTCATTTTTTCTCGTCTGCAGTTTGGATTCGGGGTTAGGTAATAAGTACCCCAAACAGCTGCTCAGAAAAAGCCACCCACAAGTTCCCGAATCCGTTTTGGTGGCCAGATTATACAGAGACCACCGCGATCATCGTATATATAAACTATTATCTGACAGAAAAAAACGATTCGCTTCTGGGCAGACGGTGACCAAAAAAACCTCCACAACACAGATTTCCTTTTCTCCCGGTGTCACCCGCGGGAATAACGTGATTTTTTAAACCGCGTGATTTCCCATTTCATCTCGATATTTTTTTCATTAAAATAAACAAAACGCATGCTAAAACATTTCTTACCTAGACAATGTGATCGGGTCAATCTTCAGCCCCAGTCGCTCGTGTTCTCTGATCCACTTTACGAATAAATGAAAAAAAAAAAAATAATCGTAAACGGTTCTCACATTGGTTTTTACAGGAAAAAAGAATACATAATAAATCCTGATCCTCACACAAGAATAAAGATGGTACACTTACATAGAAAATTGGTGGTGGGTGATGATGGACGGACGCTCGGTGGAGATGGTAATCGCTCACTTCGACTCGCTGCGGGAATTCGATGTTGGAGGCGGTGGCGGAGGCGTGGTGGATGAACGAACGACTGCCATAAATGACCTTTATTAGAGATCTAAAACACACACACACACACCACACAAAACCCGGAGTAACGAAATAAAAAAAAAACACAGTTCCTTTCGCATAACCTTGCTATACAGGGTATTACATCCAAATTCTAAGCTGATTTGAAGGTCCAAACATGATTTTTTTTTCTTTTTGAAATCTTAATATAAAAAAACTTACTTCCATACGTGTACCCTGGCCACACACGCACCCGGGTTTGTCCACAAATAAAATTTTCTAAGCCAACTTTAAGGCCGAAAGACATGTTGTTGTTTTATTCGTACCAGTCTATGTTAAAATACTTTTGGGGGCGAGCTATAAAACCCACGGATCTGTGTGGTGTTCCATGATGAAAAAAAAAACCTCTGGAGGGTGAAAAAAAAAATTACACAGCGTGCCAACGAGTAGTTCCTCGATAGTGTTAACGCTTCGCGTGAGCCAGCGACAAACCAACACCCCAACAAAAAAGACTGGCTGACGTCGCTCGACCGAATAACGTAGAAGGTCGCGCGAGTACATATAAGAACCGACACAATCTTCTTGATTTAGCAACCGAGGAAGTTACGACGACGCAGGAACATTACATATCCGCGCGCGGAAAAGGGAAAATCCTCCTGTTCTTTACGTGGTTGATGGTGGGTGGTTTTTCATAGAGTACAACTTTTTTTTTGTTTACTAGGGGCGAACTATGATCAACTTTTCTTGTCCCCTCATTTAAAAAAAAAAACTTAAAGCCCAAACTTTACCAGCGCTTTTTTGTTTTAATTTCTTTTCACGTCCAAAACGTGGTTAGGATTATTTTATTTCTTTAAAATGACAATGAAGAAGTATTGAGTTCAATCATTTAAACATTTTTTTTTGTTACAATTTTCAGTATTTGCGTTTTTTTTTTTCTTCAAAAAATGGAACACCAAACCCTCCTTCAAACGGTGGCGTTACTTCATTGTCCTGCCCAGATTGCGGAGTGGTTTTACTAACAAATATAATCTCAAAACGACATGTCAAAGAAAAACATCAGAATCGTTTTACTCGATGCCATGTCTGTGGAAAAGAATTTGGAAGAAAAGGACATCTTCAAAGGCACCTGTCACCACGATCGTCCTACGGTACGTAAAGGAAAATACCGCACAAGCGAGACCTTCTACTACATCCGTGAAAAGACAACGACAGATCTCGTTACGGATTCCGTCGATTTTGACCCCACGGAAGTCGATCCCGAGACGAGTAAACTCTACGATGACAACGGGGGACGCCATTCGCACCCATCATTACGAAGGAACGCGGACAGTCCATGTATAACTTCCGTTGGAGAATAGAGGAGCGCCTGACTGAACGATGAACTCAAAAAAATTTTTGAAAGGCAACAAAACGATTTAAAATCAACCTCAGCCATTCTTTCATTCCCCATCATCGGAAAATGATGACTATCGATTTTTCACGCCTCTCAAAAATGCCAGGGTTTTCGAGGCGCCTCGCCTCATCAAAAAACCAAGAAGATTTGATCGTTTCTAAAAGAACTCAACAACAGGGAAACATGTGGAGCATGCCAGACAACAACGACCAGACTCCAAGTGGACCGTCCCGCGCAGTGAAATCTACCACTTTTATGTAAACCCATTGTCTGACTTTCCCATCGGCGGCTGCGACTCCACCATCCCTACCTTCATCAAGAACAACGAGGCCATTTACCCCCTGGTGAGTGACAAAAACCACCATTTTCCTTACGAGGATAATTTGTGCTTCTTCGGGTGCCGGCCTTGCATAGGGGCGTCAGTCGTCACGAACTCCAGTCCCCGACCGGAGCTGTTCCGGGCAGTGGAAGGGACCCCACCACGCGTCCGATTTTTCCGGCGTTACCTTATTGACTGAAGCATTGGAGGAACGATTCGGAGTCAACGTGGATGTCTTCGAATACGACGAAAGCGATCGCCTCCTTGCCTCATCCCTCGCGTCGCGGTGCCAGAAAATACTCCGACACTATGCCGTCCTCAACTACGAAAATCATTTTTGTTACATCCCCAACGTCAATAAAGCGGCTCACGCGTTCGGCTGTCCTAAATGCGGAAAGCTGTGGAAACAGAACGCTGCCTTCGTCGTCACGAACTGACTTCCCAAAGGAGACAGCATCAAACACGTCTATCCCGGGGAGTCTATCACCCATCACCAACCCCTCGGGAAATATTGAAGGAGAATGGCATCCGGTGGACACTGTTTTTTATTTTTCCTTATGGGGCCACGTTCGACTTTGAGTCTATTTGATGCCCATACTTCCTCAGTCCAAAACAAATGGAAACCCTAAGACCGTGTACGGGGAAAAGGCACGTTCCTTTGTCAGTCAGTGTTTTTTCCCAATTTTTCCCTGGGCTGAAGAACCAGTCTGTTTCGTTTCTGAAGGGGATTCTCAAGTTCTCGTGAACAAAATGGTGGTTTATCTGGAAAAATTATCCGACCACGCTTATGGCCTTCTCAGAGAAGAATTTGCCCCTGTATTTGAACAACTGGACCAAAGGGAAGCGGAAGAGGAAAGAAAACAAGCATCAGAAGACCAGTCTCTCTGCCGGGCTGAACTAAGAACGAAACTGGATGATTATCTCCGGGAATTTTCCCGTGGGGGGGTTTTAAAACAGCGCCAATATGACACGAATGTCATGAAGCCCTTCTTTGAACGTATTGTCAATCATTCGACCCAACATCCGAAGGATCGTGAGAGGGAAAAAAGGGTGTTGACGAAGATGAAGACCACCAGGAAAAATTCGAACCCTTTCAAATTTCTTGTCAAAAACAACAAGGGAGTAAAAATTGTATCAGCACATCAAGCTCAAATTTTTGGACATCCAAAATTTATCTTGCCCCTGGATTTTCTTACGCCAAGTACCTCGCTGCTTTTGATGTAGGGGAAAAAAAAGGGTTTCTTTCCCAAACGAGTTATCACGTCACTGACCGTTGGAAATGGATCATCTTCACCTCCGGAGGCCTTCTTCAGTTCGTTAAAAAATGCGTCGATAAGTAGGAGGACTATGCCTATTGTCAACGGTTTGGATAGATCAAAACATGCCCCCACCATGAAAGACTTTTTAACGTGGTATAACAACAAAGACGTCGCCCCCTTTCCCAAAAAGCTCTGGAAAGACAGACCCTGTTTTATCAAACTTTAGGGGTTGGCATGCTGAAAGAACGCCATCGGCGTTCGGTCTCACACGCGTTTTCTTTTCAAAACACTGCCCCCGAGAGTTTATTTTCCTTGCTCAATGAAGATCGTAAGGACTTGCACAGTCTGTTTCGTGAACAGATGGGGGGTGGCCCCTCGATCATTTTTCCTCGTATCCCTGAGAAAAAACAAAACGTTTGTTCGAGGCAATCCGAAAAGCCGGTACGAACGTTGAAAGGATACGATGCCAATGCTTTGTACCTCTGGCACTGATGCAAGACATGCCCCCAGAATTTCCAGTCACAGAAAAAAGGAAATCGCTTTAGACCGAAAAAACAAAACAAATACGAACAGCTGTCGCGAGAGTGGTTGGGTGGGGGAAAAGCGAAAGGGGATTCATTTGCAGCTAAGTTCAATAGTAAAAAACACGCTTTCGGACACGCCGCATTCGTGTAGATGGATGGGATGCGGAAAACAACACAGTATATCAGTTTCACGGTTGTTTGTTTCACGGTCACGACGTCCCAAGACAAAGAACTTGACCATCAACCCTGTCAATGGAAAAAACGTTGGAAGAGCTGAAACCCAAACACCGAAGACATCGCAGACTATTTGAGAAAAAACTGTCAAGGTTCAATGTCATTGAAAAGTGGAGTGCGAATGGGAGCGAGACAAACAACACCATCAGGCAATACAACGATTTCTGCACGAACACTGCCCAAAACACCCCAACCCGTTCCGAGGATTGAGGGTGATCGGAACTGATGACATTGTCAAAGCCGTGGCAAAGGACGCTCTTTGGACTTGTGCAGTGTGACATTGAGGTTCCCACAACATCTTCGTGAACACTTTGCTGAGATGCCTCCCATATTCAAAAACGCGGAAGTGGGTCGAGACGACGTTGGGTTCGTTTTTGAAAAGCTACGCAGAACGCCGTCATCTATTGAGTCAACCCAGAAAGACCCTCATCGGGAGTTACTTTGGCCAAAGGATCTCCTGACTACCCCCCTTGCTCCGATGGTACCTCTCGCACGGACTCGAAATGACCGACATCCAACTAAATTGTCGAATACAAGCCCCAAGCCTGCTTTCAACAGTTTGGTGAAACTGTATCCAACGCTCGGTCGTCAAGGAGATCAAGATCCTCCAAATCCATTCTGGCTGAAACTTTAAGTTGCTGGAAACTCTGCGTACGGGAAAACCATCACCAACATCGCAAAGCACACTGACGTGTCCTACGTTGATGGGGAAAAGCCCAAAAACTCATCAACGAAACCCCTTTTTCGAACTGACTCCGTTGACAGAAAACATGCACGAGTGGAACTGGCCAAATCAAAACTTGTGTGGAATTTACCAAACCACATTGGCTATTTCGTCTACCAGTACGCCAAGTTGAGAAGCTCCAGTTCTACTACGATTGCTTGGACAAGTTTGTACCCCGCAAAAATTACCAGCTCTGCGAAATGGACACCGACTCTCTGTATATGGTCCTCACACCCCTACCTTGGAAGAGGGGGTGTCCGGCCCGAACTCCGTCGAGAATTCTATCAAGAATACCCGGTGGTTTTTCCCTTTCCCCGGCCTGCGACACGCACCATCGTGAGTTGTGGATGCCAGTGTCCGCGGACACGTGCCCTTTGGAAAATCCCCTCCCCCTGTTGTAAGACTCGTCAAAAATTTGACAACGCACCCCGGGTCTCTTCAAGACGGAATATGAGGGTGACGGGAAACGTGGCACTGTGCTCCAAGACCTACTACTGCTTCGGAGACTCGAGTGACCAAACTCAGCTGCAAGACTAAAAAAAAACAGAAAGAGCTCACCAAGACCCACTATCTCGACTGCTAAAAACTCAGACCAAAGGAGGCGGAATCAAAAAGAGCTTCAGGACGGATGGAAAGACAGCTTTCACTTATCATCACGTCGAGATGCCCTTTCTTTCTTCTACATCAAGAGACGAGTCAAGAGGATGGAATCAGCACTGAAACCCCTTTTGATTTTAAATTTTTTTTTTTTTTTAATGTTTTTTGGGTTTGGGGAAAAAACCCAAAAAAATTGCCTAATGTTGCCCTTATCAGCTAGTCGATGACTAGTTGATACAGGCTGGTCCCAAGCCCAGACAAAAACAGAGGGAGCAATAAAAAAATTTATTTTCCATTTATCAGTCACTTTTGCGTTAAGTTATACTTTTTTTTCCCTTGAGATGAAGTCGTACCTAGGGGAGCACCGAATGACCTGTCCTCGGGGGTGAGGGCCCCGCCTTTTTCGCTCCGCTTGCTTTCAAACCCTCTTTTCTCGACTAATCGGGGTGGGCGCCCCTTTACCACACACGTAGTCCACGAGGTCACGACACCTTCCGGTCATTCCTGTGATGTCACTTCCGGGATGATGTTTATTTCCCGTGAAGTCACTTCCGGGTGATGTCCTTCGCATCATTTCCGGGTGATGTCACTTCCGGGATGATGTCACTTCGCACATTTCCGGGTGATGCACTTCCGCTGATGTCACTTCCTGTGACGTCATACATTCCAGACATTCCATCCGCATCCGCATGAGGGTCGATTTGCACATGATATACTACTCCCAAAACACACAAAACACGCACGCACGCACGCACGCACGCACGCACGCACGCACGAACACACACACACACACACACGAGAAGGTGGTGGGGAGAGTGGTGTGGTGGAGAGGAAAAAAAAATTGGGGAAGAGAAGAAACGGAACAATGACAATGACAAAAAGGTTTTGTATTTCAGAACGGGGGTTAAATTCGCTGCTTTTGTTTACAGCCTACACCCTCCCTTTGTTTGCTTTTTTTTTATTGGGGTGAATATATTACGTGCCAAGGCATTGACGCACATGCTTACAAACTGCCAGTTTGTCGTGTTTCTAAACGGAGTGACTGAGGGCGGAAAATGAAGCAAAAATTTTGGAAGCGACGGGGTTAGTTACCGCCAAGGACACAGACAGACAGAGGAACAGAGTACAGGACTAGATCAGTACTCTGTCTGTGTTCGTGCCATTTTGTCGCCGGAACGCTGCTTTGTCGCTGGCAACAAACATAGCGATCAAAAGAGACAGTTAACCTTACGACAATTGTCTAACCCTTTTCCTTTCTCCCCTTCTGTGTGTAGAACCACTATTGATAGAACAGGGCGGGGGGCCGGAGTAGCTCAGTTGGTAGAGCGCCGGACTCGTAATCCAAGGGTTGCGGGTTCGAATCTCCGCCGGGCCGTTTCGGTACAGGGGGATTTTTTCCCTTGGAGTTAACATTGGTTCTGACTCCATTTCCTATACAGTCCTTCGAATGAGACTATAAACCGAGGTTCCGTGTGTGAACGCACGCATAACATCTTGCACACACGTAAAATCCCATCACCAACTTTCGGAAGAGAAGGCCAGTTGGCCGTTGGTATGGATGACACGTTACACATAGCATGCACCTTCCCGAAGATGGAGTATGGCTGCCATTAATGGCGGGATAAAAAAAGCGGTCATACACACAAAACTCCACTCCTTCGTTGAGCAGATGGGATTAATACCTGCCTGTCTGTACAGGGAGTGTCCGCAGGAGTATCAGCCTGCAGAAGAAGAAGAAGAAGAAGAAGAAGAAGAAGAAGAAGAAGAAGATAGAACAGGGCACACATACATTCGAGCGCAAACAGAGCAGCCACTATCCAGGAAAAGAGGAATCGGATTATAAAACGGGGCCCATCCTTGCAGGACTCCATTCCATGCAGCGTCTGTGGACCACTTTGTGCCTCAGGCATTGGTCTCCATTCCCACATGAGGACCCACATCAGCAGATGACCTGCCTGCCCCTATGATCTGTCATTCCCACATGAGGACCCACATCAGCAGATGACCTGCCTGCCCTATGATCTGTCATTCCCACATGAGGACCCACATCAGCAGATGACCTGCCCGCCCTATGATCTGTCATTCCCACATGAGGACCCACATCAGCAGATGACCTGCCTGCCCTATGATCTGTCATTCCCACATGAGGACCCACATCAGCAGA
>JAFLJL010005612.1:0-13278 GCA_018398815.1 Conus ventricosus | reverse complement strand
GGGAAAAGTAAAGTCATTCAGTCTGGCAGCAGACTGACCAAGTGTGAACTGTGGAACCGTCTTTCGGCCGAAGCATATGAAGCTGATGGAGTCTGACTGCCCACAACCAGCTTGCGGGCTTCAAAAAGGAGATCTTCTTTTCTGTTTTAATTCGTTGAATGGTGGATTCCTGAATCCAAAGAGGACAGTTTCTTGAAGAGGAGGGATAGTCGCCACCGCAGTTAGCACAATGTGCCGGATCTTTACACGGCCCATCATGGGTTGCCTTGCAGCAAACACCGCACACCTCCTGCCCAGAACAGCGGTCTCTGACATGTCCAAACCTCTGGCACCTGAAGCATCTCAACGGGGACGGGACATACAACTGAACACGGACGTTCAAGTAGCCAACTTTGATGACCGGAGGCAGCACAGGGTTGCAGAAGGTCAGAAAGAGGGTGTTGGTGGCCACTCTCTCTGCACCTTTCTTGACTGTCACCTGCGCACCTCCGTCACACCCGGGACGCCAGTTCCAATTTGATCTCCGCCTCTGAGACACCTGATAGATCTCTGCAGCGAATCACACCTTTTGACGAATTTAACTGTTTATGAGGAGTCACCCTGATCTCCCTGTCCACAAGTTTTGTTGCTCTCAACAGCTGTTCAGATTGCTTTTTGATCGACATTGAATTAGAAATGAGCCATTCCTCAACCTTTTGACGGACTGAGGGTCCCCTGCTAGACCTTGAAAGCCCTTCTGAGTAGGCAAAAGGGCTCAGAGCTGAAAGGGGGTCTTTCCTGCTCCGTCCCTTCCATCACGAGCCAGGAAGCCCAGAAACCTGTCCTCTGTCGTACCTCCGTGTCAGAATCGCTGTCAGAATAACGTTCCCCTGAAATAGGGGATGCTGCCTTCCTCTTCCTTTTGGGGGGATATTTTTTGATAAAGCCATGTTTAGTTTAGTATGTTTCATCTCTCCCTTACCCACCCACCTTGGAGTCCAACTAAGGGGCCAGGGCCAAGAAACCAATGTCTTGCCCCCTTCCAGTTTCGGGAGAGATATGCGACAAACAGAAATACCAACCCTATCCCCCTGATCATGCTCATCTCCCGGGGACAGAGAGCTGAGCACTGCAGGGGTTAACTTGGCCAGTAGGGGAACTGTCTGTCTTGACCCAGCCCCAAGAAGGGGAGCGATTAGTACACCCGGCCAAAGTGTACTCCCTGTCTAGGAGAGGTCCGAGCCAAAGTGATGTGTTGAGAGCGCTGGCCCCCTCTCAATCACCAGGGTCTCATTCCCTCCGACACAGGTCGCACCGCACGGCAACACAGCGGATCTTAAGGAGACCACAGAGAGAAAAGGAGTGTGAAAAAGAAGACTTGAAGGGAGACGAAGATAGAAAAGGGCCAAATAAGAAGGCAGAAAACAAGAAAAGGAGAAAGGCGGGTTACTCTTAGTCAGGATCCTCACCCTTAGCCTATCTGACATGGGAAGCCCTACCAGGGGCATCAACTCCTTACACGTTACGCTTAGGCCCGACAGCATCTTGGCTTTTCGGACCTAGAAGCAGTTTGAAAAAAACCAGCCTACCTTAAAGTATTGATGCCCCGCCAGCAAAGCCTAAGGGATCACTGGACCGCACAAGCCCTCCGACCACGACAAGGTCGCAACCCCGGAGGGGTGTGAAGATGGAGAAACTGGGAACATGAAATTAAGAAATATATTACAGATATGAAAACTCTTCACTAGCTGCATAAGGGAACCCTCGCAATCCCCTTTTTAAGCAGATATATTTGTATTGCCTGCTCCGAGGCCTTTCGTTCGCTGGGTCGGAACTCATCAGGGAGACAGGCTGGTTGTGTCTGCGCTCATGGCGTCAAATACAGGGCACACCACAGTCCATAATACTGTGGTGTTCTCACCACAAGGGTGCAAAAAAGAATCCAATAGCACCCCCAAAGCAGCCAGTGAAGGATAGTAAATGAAACCAAACGAAAGTGCCGGGAGGAAAAAAGTAGCTGAAAAAACTAAAGACATTATACAAATAGTATAAAATGTACGGGACAATCTTTGAGCCTACGCTTGAGGATCCACCCAAAGATGCAAGGGAGATCAAAAGACAAACACACAGACGGACAGAAGATAAGATAAGATAATGTTGCTTATAGCCCAGCCGACAGCAAAGGGCCACATCAGGGCTGTCACCACGTTAAAATCAACTCACCAGTCATTTAAAAAAAAAAAAAAAAAAACTTTCACACATCTCTTTAAATGACAACTTCTAGAAACGCACCAGAAACTTCGTTAAAAATCTTTCGTCCGTAAAATCTTAAATCAGATGAAAAATGTTAATCTCTCAAAAACTCAAGGATCACGTCAGGCACAGAACCGTTTCCTCTTTACGACCACCCGATGTAGATGGGAGGAAGTCCTTAAGGTTTGGACGGATCTGAAAGAGTTTGTTATTCGTCTGTGTTCCAATCCTCCTGCCAGAGGTCTCTCACATAATCGTTAATTTTGGGTTTCACACCTGAGCAGGGGATATATATGTTGGACAGTTTCTCTCTTGTGGCGTTCTTGGCTAAACGATCAACCATTTCGTTCCCACCGATGCCAACATGACCAGGAACCAAGCTAGAGTAATGTTGTAACCATCCGCTTTCAGCTTGCTAAAAAGTTCAAAGAAATGTAAAAGTTCCGGATGCTGAAGGTTGCGGCCAGCTATGGCCTCCAAAGCTGACAGCGAATCCGACAGAACCAGAAAGTCCCTCTTCGTAGATTGTGAGATTATCTTCAAAGCCAGGACCAGAGCAGTAAGTTCAGCCGAATAGACAGAAGCATCTGAATGTATATGTTCCAACAGTATCTGAGAAGGAGCCCCAGGGCAATAGGCTGCACAGGCCACTCCATCTTCAGACTTGGAACCGTCGGTGAAAACTTTTTGATAGGATGGGAATTTCGAACAGAGGTCAGCATACAATGCCTTGTATGCCAGAGAGCTGGTAGACTCTTTGCGAAAAGCTGCAAGATCGAAACGAATCTCTGGTGAGAAAAAGGTCCACGGAGGCTGATCCAGAAACTTGGAAAAATCCGACACAACTCCTAGGTCTAGACCTGCATTCCGCACGTGAGGCTGCATACGAAGACCAAACGGCGGAATACATTTAGGGTTGTTTTCAAACTTACTTTGGAACGGAGGGTCAAAAACACAGTCATAGGCAGGATTCTGCGGTTCTGAGAACAGTCGGATATAATAATTCAAAGACAATTTCAGCCTGCGGTTGGACAGTGAAGGTTCACCCGCCTCTGCGTACAGGCTGTACACAGGGGTGGTGCGGAACGCTCCAAGACAGAGACGAAGCCCTTGATGGTGGATAGGGTCCAAGAGTTTGAGGTAAGACGATCTTGCAGAGCCGTACACAGCACAACCGTAGTCCAGTTTGTAACGGACCAAGGCTCTGTAGAGGTGCAGCAAAGTTTTCTTATCACCGCCCCAGTCAGTGTGCGCTACGACTCGCAGAATATTCAGCGCTTTCTGGCAAGCAGTTTTGAGGTTTTTGATGTGGCTGAGATAGTTAAGTTTCTGGTCAAAAATAACTCCGAGAAATTTGGCCTCTTTGACAGCTGGAATGGGAGATTTCCCTACTTGAAGTTCAGGATCTGGAAAAAAAATGACGGAAATTATGGAAGTGAATACACTGTGTCTTTGTAGGAGAAAAGGTGAAACCGTTTTCATCCGCCCACTGATGGATTTTATCCACGCAAAGCTGGAGCCTGCGCTGGATACTCGGGTACAGGCTTCCAGTTGCGTAGACAGCAAAATCATCCACAAACAATGAGCAGTCTGAACCCTGCTGAACTGATTTAACAATGTTGTTGATCTTGATGCTAAAGAGGGCAGGACAGTATGCTCCCCTGTGGAACACCCAACTCCTGCTCGTGAACATCCGAGAGAGTGCTAGTGGTGCCAACCGGACCTGAAACTGTCGTTCTGCCAAAAAATTTTGAATGAAAAGTGGAAGGTGACCTCGAAAACCCAGATCAAGGAGATCATGAAGTATCCCGACTTCCAGGTGGTATCGTAGGCCTTCTCCAAGTCAAAGAAAATGGCCACTGCATGCTGTTTGTTCAGAAAGGCGTTCCGAAGTGTAGATTCCAGACGAATCAAATGGTCAACGGTAGTCCGATGTTTGCGGAAACCACACTGTTCTAGAAACGCACCAGAAACTTCGTTAAAAATCTTTCGTCCGTAAAATCTTAAATCAGATGAAAAATGTTAATCTCTCAAAAACTCAAGGATCACGTCAGGCACAGAACCGTTTCCTCTTTACGACCACCCGATGTAGATGGGAGGAAGTCCTTAAGGTTTGGACGGATCTGAAAGAGTTTGTTATTCGTCTGTGTTCCAATCTCCTGCCAGAGGTCTCTCACATAATCGTTAATTTTGGGTTCACACCTGAGCAGGGGATATATATGTTGGACAGTTTCTCTTTGTGGCGTTCTTGGCTAAACGATCAACCATTTCGTTCCACCGATGCCAACATGACAGGAACCCAAGCTAGAGTAATGTTGTAACCATCCGCTTTCAGCTTGCTAAAAAGTTCAAAGAAATGTAAAAGTTCCGGATGTGAAGGTTGCGGCCAGCTATGGCCTCCAAAGCTGACAGCGAATCGACAGAACCAGAAAGTCCCTCTTCGTAGATTGTGAGATTATCTTCAAAGCCAGGACCAGAGCAGTAAGTTCAGCGAATAGACAGAAGCATCTGAATGTATATGTTCCAACAGTATCTGAGAAGGAGCCCCAGGGCAATAGGCTGCACGGCCACTCCATCTTCAGACTTGGAACCGTCGGTTGAAAACTTTTTGATAGGATGGAATTTCGAACAGAGGTCAGCATACAATGCCTTGTATGCCAGAGAGCTGGTAGACTCTTTTGCGAAAAGCTGCAAGATCGAAACGAATCTCTGGTGAGAAAAGGTCACGGAGGCTGATCCAGAAACTTGGAAAATCCGACACAACTCCTAGGTCTAGACCTGCATTCCGCACGGTGAGGCTGCATACGAAGACCAAACGGCGGAATCATTTAGGGTTGTTTTCAAACTTACTTTGGAACGGAGGGTCAAAAACACAGTCATAGGCAGGATTCTGCGGTTCTGAGAACAGTGGATATAATAATTCAAAGACAATTTCAGCCTGCGGTTGGACAGGAAGGTTCACCCGCCTCTGCGTACAGGCTGTACACAGGGGTGGTGCGGAACGCTCCAAGACAGAGACGAAGCCCTTGATGGTGGATAGGGTCCAAGAGTTTGAGGTAAGACGATCTTGCAGAGCCGTACACAGCACAACCGTAGTCCAGTTTGTAACGGACCCAAGGCTCTGTAGAGGTGCAGCAAAGTTTTCTTATCACCGCCCCAGTCAGTGTGCGCTACGACTCGCAGAATATTCAGCGCTTTCTGGCAAGCAGTTTTGAGGTTTTTGATGTGGCTGAGATAGTTAAGTTTCTGGTCAAAAATAACTCCGAGAAATTTGGCCTCTTTGACAGCTGGAATGGGAGATTTCCCTACTTGAAGTTCAGGATTGGAAAAAAAAATGACGGAAATTATGGAAGTGTGAATACACTGTGTCTTTGTAGGAGAAATGGTTGAAAACCGTTTTCATCGCCCACTGATGGATTTTATCCACGCAAAGCTGGAGCCTGCGCTGGATACTCGGGTACAGGCTTCCAGTGCGTAGACAGCAAATCATCCACAAACAATGAGCAGTCTGAACCCTGCTGAACTGATTTAACAATGTTGTTGATCTGATGCTAAAGAGGGCAGGACAGTATGCTCCCTGTGGAACACCCAACTCCTGCTCGTGAACATCCGAGAGAGTGCTAGTGGTGCCAACCCGGACCTGAAACTGTCGTTCTGCCAAAAAATTTTGAATGAAAAGTGGAAGGTGACCTCGAAAACCAGATCAAGGAGATCATGAAGTATCCCCGACTTCCAGGTGGTATCGTAGAGGCCTTCTCCAAGTCAAAGAAAATGGCCACTGCATGCTGTTTGTTCAGAAAGGCGTTCCGAAGTGTAGATTCCAGACGAATCAAATGGTCAACGGTATTAGTCCGATGTTTGCGGAAACACACTGTTCTTTCGCCAAAAGGCCATCGGTTTCCAGTTTCTACATGAGCCTAGCATTGACCATTTTCTCCATCAATTTACAGACACAGCTGGTTCAAAGCTATGGGACGGTAGTTTGATGGGTTAGAAAGATCTTTTCCAGGTTTAGGGATGGGAATCATGAGGGCTTTTCGCCAAGAAGGTGGAAAGAAACCAGTAGTCCACACATGGTTGTATACATATAGCAGTATGTTCAGACCTTCTTGCGGATGTATTCAACAGTTGATAATGGATTTCATCTATACCTGGAGAGGAATCGCTGCAAGAAAGTAAGGCAGACTTCAGTTCATTTAACGTGAAAGGAAGATTGTAGTCTTCCATGTTGTTTGACAAAAAGTTGCAGGGAGATTTTTCTTTAAGGGCTTTGTTTTTGACAAAACTGGCTGATTGTTAGAGAGGAGGAATCTTTTTCAATGGTGAAGCAAGCAGATTAGCAACTGCTTTTTTGTCTGTTATTAAAGAGTCCGAAACTTGAGATGGTTCACAGTGGGACAGGTGTTCTTCCCTTTGATTTTCTTAATGATGTTCCACACTTTTTTCTTGGAAGTTTTAGATGTCAGCCTGGAGCAGAGCTTCTCGGGGACTGACGTTTACTGATTTTAAAGTGTGTCTCGATTGGCACGGAGTTTCTGATGGGCTCGAGGTTGGGACCCGAAGGTCGTTGGTATACCCGACGCTGAGCCCGTTTTCGAACTTTGGAAATTTGTTGGCAGTCTGAATCAAACCAGGGTGTTTTTGGCATTTGGAGTTTGTCGGAAGACACTGGAATACAGGTTTTAGCACATTTGATCACAGTGTTAGTCAGAAATTCAGCTGGGTCTGGACTCTGAGAAAATCAGTGTCCGGAATTCTTTGGAAATAGTGGTTGAGAATAGATCCAGTTTGCTTTCTTATAATTTAGATGTTGAGAGACAGAGATGTTTTCCGTTATTACATGTTGTAAAGGACAGGGAAGTGATCACTTCCGTGCAGATCGTCATGGACAGACCACTCATAGTCCAGGACCAGCGAGGGGTCACAAATCGACAAATCTAAACACGAAAGTGAACCTGTGGAAGAGTGGAGGTAAGTTGCCGATCGTCGTTCAGACAACACAAAATCCAAATCTGAAGGACATCCTCAAAAAGCAGACCTCTGGATGACAAACTGGCACTACCCCAAAGAGGATTGTGACCGTTAAAGTCACCCAACAGCAAAAAAGGTCGAGGAGGTTCTCCTATCAGACTGACAAGGTCCTGACGACAAACCGGGACAGACCGGTGGCAGATAAAGTGAGCAGATTGTCACAGTCTTGTGGTAGAGTGACTCTCGCAGCTACAGCTGAAGGGAGGTAGTCAGAGCTTTATGTATGAGAAGGGCAACACCGCCCGACAGTCCAACGTGGATGGTTGTGCAGGTTTAGAAAGAATATTAAAGCCAGAAAGAGTGAGGTCTTCTGGCTTTGAATTTGAGTTTCCTGAAGAGCCACAACGGAGGTTTTATGATTGAAACAGAAGCTGCAGCTCCTCAAAGTTGGAATTTAGTCCACGGTATTTCCAATGGATTACTGTACTATCCATGGTGCAGAGGGCGAAAAGGAGAGAAATCAGGTCATCTCCTCATCAACGTCCGCTTCCAATGGAGTAAATTTTGCTTAGTTTCACTGGACTGTGTTGGTCTTCGGACCTGCTGGCAGACTTGCCAACAGGTGAAGAAGGTCATGGGTTGGGAGACGGTGGAGGTTTCTTCTCATCTCCACCATCTCCACACTGGGTTGACTCCCTTGCCGCATAGGGCACTGTACAGAGGAGTTCGAGGCGGGGAGAGCTGGTTTTTTAATCTGCCCAACAGCAGATGTTGTAGACTGCTGGGCAGTCTGGGGGGTGGCGGATTTTTTGCCTCCACCAGGGGCATTCACTTTGGGCTGGGAGGCGGTGGACCTGCTCCACCAGAGTTTACAATTCTTCCTTGCATTGTCTTTGAAAAGATAAATTCATCAGTCTGGCAGCAGACTGACCGAGTAGAAACCTTCTTTACGGCCGAAGCATATGAAGATGCTGTTGGTGTCTGACTGCCCACAACTGTTTGCGGGCTTCAAAAAAATGAGATTTTCTTTTCAGTTTTGATTTTTTTGTATGGTGGATTCCTGATCCAAGAGGGCAGTTTCGTGGAAGAGGAGGGATGGTCGCCACCGCAGTTAGCACAATGCCGGGTCTTGACATGGCCCATCATGGGTTGCCTTGCAGCAAACACCGCACACTCCTGCCCAGAACAGCGGTCTCTGACATGGCCAAACCTCTGGCACCTGAAACAACTCACGGGGACGGAACATACAACTGAACTCGAACGTTCAGGTAACCGACTTTGATGACCGGAGGCAGCACAGGGTTGCAGAATGTCAGAAAGAGGGTGTTGGTGGCCACTCTTTCTGCACTTTTTTGACTGTCACCCTATGCACCTCCGTCACACCCTGGGATGCCAGTTCCGTCTTGATCTCTGCCTCCGAGACACCTGTCAAATCCCGGCATCGAATCACTCCTTTGGACGGAGTTCAGCTGTTTAGGGGAGTCACCCGGATCTCTCTATCAACGAGCTTTGTTGCCTCAGCAGCTGTTCGATTGTTTTTTGGATCTGCATTGAACAAGAAATGAACATTCCGTAATCTTTTGATGGACTGTGGATCACCTGCTAAACCTTGGAAGCCCTTCTGGATGGCAAAAGGACTCAGAGCTGAAATGGGCCTTTCTGCTCCGTCCCTTCCATCACGAGCCAGGAACCCCAAAAAACCCTGTCCTCTGTCTTACCTCGATACCCGGGGACACTGTCAGATTGAAAGTCCCCTGAAACTGGGGATGCTGCCTTCCTCTTCTTTTTTGGGGGGGGGGGGGGGGGGGGGGGGGGGATATTTTTTGAAAAAGCCATGATTTATTTTATATATTTCATCTCTCCCTTACCCACCCACCTTGGAGTCCAAACTAAGGGGCCAGGGCCAAGAAACCCCTGTCTTGACCCCTTCCAGGCTTCAGGAGAGACATACAACAGACAGAAACCACCAACCCTATCCCCCTGATCATGCTCAACTCCCGGGAGAGGTAGGAGATAAGATAATGTTGCTTATAGCCCAGCCGACCGCAGAGGGCCACATCAGGGCTGTCACCACGTTAAAATCAACTCACCAGTCATTTGGAAAAAAAAAAAAAAAAAAAAAAAAAAAAAAACCAACAACTTTCACACATCGCATTAAATGACATCGTCTAGAAACGCACCAGAAATTGCATTAAAAATCTTTCTTCCGTAAAATCTTAAATCAGATGAAAAATTGTTAATCTCTTTCAAAAACTCAAGGATCACGTCTGGCGGGACATCCCTGAACAGGATCTTCATGGACTCCGCTGTAAAATGTTTGTGTCTCACATTGTGCAAGTCCAACACTCTAAAAGAACATGTTTCATTGTGAGTGGTGCATGACATGGAATGCACCACGGAGCTTCTTCACTCTTTAAAAGATAGATGGGTAAAATACGAATGGCGGTGTGCAGCCGGCACAGAACCGTTTCTCTTTACGACCACCCGACGTAGATGGGAGGAAGTCCTTAAGGTTTGGACGGATCTGAAAGAGTTTGTTGTTCGTCTGTGTGTTCCAATCCTCCTGCCAGAGGTCTCTCACATTAATCGTTAATTTTGGGTTTCACATCTGAGCAGGGGATATAAATGTTGGACAGTTCTCTCTTGTGGCGTTCTTGGCTAAACGATCAACCATTTCGTTCCCGCCGATGCCAACATGACAGGAACCCAAGCAAGAGTAATGTTGTAACCGTTCCGCTTCAACTTGCTAAAAAGTTCAAAAAAAAGTAAAAGTTCTGGATGCTGAAGGTTGCGGCCAGCTATGGCCTCCAAAGCTGACAGCGAATCCGACAGAACCAGAAAGTCCTCTTTGAAGAATGTGAGATTATCTTCAAAGCCAAAAACCAGAGCAGTAAGTTCAGCAGAATAGACAGAAGCATCTGAATGTATATGTTCAACAGTATCTGAGAAGGAGCCCAGCGCAGTAGGCTGCACAGGCCACTCCATCTTCAGACTTGGAAACCGTCAGTGAAAACTTTTTGATAGGATGGGATTTGGAACAGAGCTCAGCATACAAAGCTTGTACGCCAGAGAGTGGTAGACTCTTTGCGAAAAGCTGCAAGGTCGAAACGAATCTCTGGTGTGAAGAAGGTCCACGGAGGTTGATCGGAAACTTGGAAAAATCCAACACAACTCCTAGGTCTAGACCTGCATTCCGCACGTGAGGCCGCATACGCAGACCAAACGGCGGAATACATTCGGGTTGTTTTCAACTTACTTTGGAATGGAGGGTCAAAGACACAGTCATAGGCAGGATTCTGCGGTTCTGAGAAACAGTCGGATATAATAATTTAAAGACAGTTTCAGCCTGCGGTTGGACAATGAAGGTTCACCCGCCTCTGCGTACAGGCTGTACACAGGGGTGGTGCGGAACGCTCCAAGACAGAGACGAAGCCCTTGATGGTGGATAGGGGTCCAAGAGTTTGAGGTAAGAGGGTCTTGCGGAGCCGTAGACAGCACAACCGTAGTCCAGTTTGGAACGGACCAGGGCTCTGTAGAGGTGCAGCAAAGTTTTCTTATCAGCGCCCAGTCGGTGTGTGCTACGACCCGCAGAATATTCAGTGCCTTTGGCAAGCAGTTTTGAGGTTTTTAATATGGCTGAGAAAGTTTAAGTTTTTGGTCAAAAATGACTCCCAGAAATTTGGCCTCTTTAACAGCTGGAATGGGAGATTTCCCTACTTGAAGTTCCGGATCTGGAAAAAAACTGACGGAAATTATGGAAGTGAATACACGGGTTTTTGTAGCAGAAAAGGTGAAACCGTTTTCATCCGCCCACCGATGGATTTTATCTACGCAAAGCTGGAGCCTGCGCTGGACACTCGGGTACAGGCTTCCAGTTGCGTAGACAGCAAAATCATCCACAAACAATGAGCAGTCTGAACCCCATGCTGAATGATTGAACAATGTTGTTGATTTTAAATTTACTAAAGAGGGCAGGAGACAGTATGCTCCCTGTGGAACCCCCAAAATCCTGCTCGTGGACTCAGAGAGAGTAGTGCCAACCCGGACCTGAAACTGTCGTTCCGCAAAAAAAAAATGAATGAAAAGCGGAAGATGACCTCGAAAACCAGATCATGGAGATCATGAAGTATCCCGACTTCCAGGTGGTATCGTAGGCCCTTTTCCAAGTCAAAGAAATTGCCACTGCATGCTGTCTGTTCAAAAAGGCATTCCGAAGTGAAGATTCCAGACGAATCAAATGGTCAACGGTAGTCCGATGTTTGCGGAAACCACACTGTTCTTTCGCCAAAAGGCCATCGGTTTCCAGTTTCCACATGAGCCTAGCATTGACCATTTTCTCCATCAATTTGCAGACACAGCTGGTCAAAGCTATGGGACGGTAGTTTGATGGATTAGAAAGATCTTTTCCAGGTTTGGGGATGGGAATAATTTAGGGCTTTCCGCCAAGAGGGTGGAAAGAAAACCTGTAGTCCCCACATGGTTGTATACCTGTAGCAGGATGTTCAGACTTCTTGCGGAAGATGTTTCAATAGTTGATAATGAATTTCATCTATACCTGGAGAGGAATCGCTGCAAGAAAGTAAGGCAGATTTCAGCTCGTTTAACGTGAAAGGAAGATTGTAGTCTTCCATGTTGTCGGACGAAAAAGTTGCAGGGTGATTTTTCTTTTAGGGCTTTGTTTTTGACAAAAGTGGCTGATTTGTTAGAAGAGGAGGAATTCTTTTCAATGGTTGAAGCAAGCAGATTAGCAACTGCTTTTTCGTCTGTTATTAAAGAGTCGAAAACTTGAGATGGTTCACAGTGGGACAGGTGTTCTTCCTTTGATTTTCTTAATGATGTTCCACACTTTTTTCTTGGAAGTTTTCGATGTCAGCTGGAGCAGAAGCTTCTCCAGGACGACGTTTACTGATTTTATAAAGTGTGTCTCGATTTGGCACGGAGTTTCTGATGGGCTCGAGCGTGGACCGAAGGTCGTTGGTACACCTGACGCTGAGCCGTTTTCGAACTTGGAAATTGTTGGCAGTCTGAATCAAACCAGGGTGGTTTTTGGCCATTTGAAGTTTATCGGAAGACACTGGAATACAAGCTTTAGCACACTTGATCACTGTGTTAGTCAGTGATTCTGCTGGTCCGGACTCTGAAGAAAATCAGTGTCCTGGAATTCTTTAGAAATAGTGGCTGCAAATAGATCCCAGTTTGCTTTCTTATAATTTAGTGTTGAGAGGACAGAGCGTGTTCAGTTATTACAGGTTGTAGAAGGACAGGGAAACTGGTCACTTCCGTGCAGATCATCATGGACAGACCAC
Source organism: Conus ventricosus (assembly GCA_018398815.1). Classification (NCBI taxonomy): domain Eukaryota; kingdom Metazoa; phylum Mollusca; class Gastropoda; order Neogastropoda; family Conidae; genus Conus; species Conus ventricosus. The sequence continues at coordinate 769 of JAFLJL010005612.1, read as the reverse complement.
TCATGTCCAGGACCAGCGAGGGGTCACAAACCGACAAATCTAAACACGAAAGTGAACCTGTGGAAGAGTGGAGGTAAGTTGCAGATCCGTCGTTCAGACAACACAAATCCAAATCCGAAAGGACATCCTCAATTAGCAGACCTCTGGATGACGTACTGACACTACCCAAAGAGGATTGTGACCGTTTAAAGTCACCAACAGCAAAAAAGGTCGAGGAAGTTCTCTTATCAGACTGACAAGGTCCTGACGACAAACCGGGACAGAAGGTGGAAGATAAAGGGAACAGATTGTCACGTCTTGTGGGAGAGTGACTCTCGCAGCCACAGCCTGAAGGGAGGTAGACAGAGCGACGGACTATACAACAAAGTTTTGTGTAGGAGAAGGGCAACACCGCCCGACAGTCCTACGTGGATGGTTGTGCAGGTTTTGAAAGAATATTAAAGCCAGAAAGAGTAAAGGTCTTCTGGCTTTGAATTGAGTTTCCTGAAGAGCACGACGGAAGGTTTTAGAGATTGACACAGAGCTGCAGCTCCTCAAAGTTGGATTTAGTCCACGGATATTCCAATGGAATATTGTAACTATCCATGGTGCAGGGGCGAAAGGAGAGAGATCAGGTCATCTCCTCTTCAACGTCTGTTGCTAAGGTGTAATTTATTTGAGGTTTGTCTGGACTGTGTTGGTCTTCAGACCTGCTGGCAGACTTGCCAACAGGTGAAGGAGGTCAGGTATTTGGGAGACGGTGGAGGTGTTTTTCTTCCCCTCTCAGGGT
>JAFLJL010005611.1:0-13394 GCA_018398815.1 Conus ventricosus | reverse complement strand
CAACATACAGCCAGCTACATTCATTAATCCTCTGCGCTGAACTACCGCACTACACTTAAAGCACTTTCTGAATTGTAAGATACAGCCACACTGCGTAATCACACTCCCGCAGTACACTCGCCCAATGCACTACATCACACCACACTCATACAACCTACATTTCCGCACCATTCGATTGTAAGATACAGATCCACACTGCAGTAAATCACACTACCTTGCAGTACACTACGCCACACTGCACTACATCACACCACTACACGCACTACACTAAAACAGCACCATTCTGACTGTAAGATCAGCTCCACCTGCACTACACTACACTGCACTACACTACACTGCACCCACTCTACACAGCACCATTCTGAGCTGTAAGATACAGCTCCACACTGCAGAAAATCACACTACCTTGCAGTACACTGCGCCACACTGCACTAACTACAGTGCACCACACTTCACAGCACCTTTCGAATTGTAAGCTACAGCTCCACACTGCAGTAAATCACACTACCTTGCAGTACACTCCCGCCACACTCCCACTACATCACCCACACTACACTGCCTACACTGCATACACTAACTGCACTGCACTACACTGCACTACACTACAATCACCCAAAACTGCACTGCACTACACTGCACTACACTACACTACACTCACTACAACTACACTACATCACACCACACTACACTACACTGCACCGCACTTCACTGCACTGAACTGCCTCATACATCACTGCACTACACTGCACTGCACTGCACTGCACTACACCACTACACTACACTACACTACACTACACTACACTACACTACACTACACTACACTACACTACACTGCTCGACACTGCACTGCACTACACTGCACCACACTTCACTACACTGCACCGCACTGCACTGCACTGCACTGCACTGCCTGCACTGCACTGCACTGCACTGCACTGCACGCACTGCACCGCACTTCACCGCACTACACTACACCGCACTGCACTGCACTGCACTACACTACACTGTTTTGCACTACAGTCCGTGACAAAACTTTTCATAGTTTCTTAAAGGGGAAAGAGCCCAAAAGGATTTTTTTTTTGATTTTCCTAAACAAATTTGAAAATACTGAGAAGCACCACTTAAAAAACATAGCGAATAAAAAGACGAAAACAACGGTTTCGCCCCTCTTAGGTCTTCTTCAGGAAAGGGTTTCACAACCTCGGGGCAACGAAAATGAACGAGCCATTTTATCCCCTGCCCAATTGGCAAAGAGGGGGGTTTAAAGTTGCTTAAAGAAGACCTAAAGGGGTTAAACCCTGTTGTGTTTTTTCTTGGGGTTCATTTGTCTTTTTTTTGGCGGTTTTTTTAAAATAACTTTTTCAAATTCGTTTAGTTTTCCGCCCGGGCAGATTTTGAAAATAGATGAAAATTTGAATTTCCTGTGGTGTGCCCCACGGGTTTGGGGCAGGTCAAGGGCACAATCCACATAGACACCAAATCCCCGCCATGCAAGGTTTTCCCCTTCCCCCTTGACAGTGCGGCCCTGATGGTTGGATCGCTTCCAGAGGAAAGAGTGCACCTACGTCCAGCTGGTAAGGAGGGCCAAATCCAAAAGAGGTTTTCTTTCGAAAATCTTTTGGACACTGAAAAATGCTGTCTTTTTTTTGGGTTTTTTTTTTCTTAAAGGTTTCCTGTGTTTTTTTTATTCATTCTTTGAAAGTCTTTCATTTGCATAACATTTTTCCCACGAAAAAAAAATTTTTCCCATCCCCCAACCCTTTCGGAAGAGGGGGCCAGTTTGGCCTTTGGGTGTGGATGACATTTAAAATTACTGCACCTTGCGTGAAAAAGGAAAGAATAAAGGGAATTTAAGAAAATAGTGATCGATATTGAACATACTGAAGGGATGACACAGGAAACGACTAAATAAAAGCCCAGCTGGCAGCTCTTCAGTCGGCACTCCCCAGGGGGGGCAGCCCATTGGTAAACGAGGGGTTGATTGTAAAGCGCTTAGAGCTTGGCCTTTTCCCAAAATTTAGGCGCTTTTTTGAATTTCATTATTTTTAAAAATTGTCTGTTTTTTTTTGTTGTGCGGAAATTCTTTGAACAAAAATTAAATTTAAGTGAAATAAGTTTAACCCATTTTTACAAAAATGGCCTTCTAAATCGGTACATGGCCTTTGTCAAGTTAAAAGGGGGGCAGTTGCAAACATAAGCTGTACGGGGGCAGACATGTGCGTTGCAAGCTGTGCCCACAAACCAGATTTTTATCCAACATTTGTTTTACTTGGAAAAGGATTTTTTGTTTTTTGAGGGTTTCCCCTTTTTTTTCTTTTAGTTTGTCAAAAAAATTAAATGGGGTTTTGGTATTTTTAAAAGAAAAAAGAATGTGGCAGTTAGAGAATTAACGTTGGGGTTTCTAAAGGGTCAGTAAAAAAGATGTTCTCACAGCGTTTTGCCCTTTTTGGGGTTTTTTTTTTTTTTGTTTTTTAATCTTTGGAAAAAGCTTTTCTTTGCACTTTTGTGTCCCTGTGCAAAACCCCTTGGAGGGGGAAAAGGGAGGTGGTAAACCCCTGGCAAAGTGGGGGATGTGGGGGGGCCCCCTTGGCACGGAGGGCCCCCGCTTTTGCCGCTACCACCTCTTCGGGTTCCGCCAAAAACCGAAACAGGGGCTACAGGGAGTGCGGGTTTAAAGTTTACGGTTGAAAAACTGGTGTTGGATTTCTGGCAGATGGGTCCCAATGAAACAGCCCTTTTGCTGTGATCTTGGCCCAGGATTTCCCCTATATCTTTTTTTTTTTTTTCCCAACAGTTACTGTCCCCCTGAAAATTTTGGCGCCCAAACAGATTTTGGGTTTTGGGGGGTTGCTTCACGGCATTATGCAAAAAAGGGCTTTTTTAAAACCTCTTTTTCCCATCTTTCCCTTCCCTCTGGCCCCCCTCCTCTCCCTCCATTTTCCCAAACCCTTTCCCCACTTTTCCCCAATTTCCTTTCCCTGAATTTGGATTTTGGGGCCCCTTTAATGGCAGAAAAAAAAAAGGTCATACAAAAAAAAAACCCCACTCCCTTTGGGGGGGTAAAAGGGGGTTAAACCCCCCTTGCCTCTCTAAAACGGAAGTGTCTGCAGGGTTTTCACCTCCTTTAAGCTAAAAAAAAAGAAGAAAAAAAAAAAAATTTCCCAAAAACCCCCCCCCCTTTTTTAAAGGATACTGGTAGATTTTTCTTTGGGTTTAAACCCATATCGTGAAATGGCTCAAAAAAGGGATCCGGAGTGGCATATGTAGTTTGGGGTTTTTATTCGCCCTGGACAATGCGTTTTTCCCACCCCAGTATTCTATAAATTTTTGGTTTCTTTTTTCTCATCAGCGGGAACTTGGAGTAAGGGAAACCCCCCAGGGCTCAGTTTTGGGGCCCCTTTTTCTCTTGGGTTTTTTTATAACACAGCCTACTCGGACTTTTCCACTAAACAGGGCATCCCCCACCACTGTTTCTCTAAAGACAACCAAATCAAACCCCTCTACGATATTTCTCAGCTCCCTTTATCATTAAACGAACCAGGCGGGTTTTTTCTGTTTACCCAAGTTGGAGGACTGAAAACCCAAACTTAAAACTGAACAACGACAAGACCGAATGATTTTCTTTTGCATCAAAAGATTATTGTCTAAAAAATGCCTTCCCCATCGGGCCCAAACTAGAAAATTTCAGCATTCGGATTCTTAAAACTGTCCGAATTTTGGGGTTCCCCACGGGACCAAACTCTACCTTTAAAAGTAAAATTTTCCTCTGTCTGTCGTGCTTTTATCGGATTTCCCCGTATTTTTTTCTGTTCATCATTTTCCTCTGGGTACCCACCAAAACTCTTTTTCTGTTTGTTTTTTCTCGTTTGGATACGGGAATTCTCTTTTTGGGTGGTTCCCCACGAATTTTTTCTTGGCAAATTGCAAAAAATTTAAAAACAGTGCGGGGGCCCGACAGTATTGAAACGCTAAAATTTTCTCACTCGGTTTCCCTTTGGCTTGATTTTCTCCACGGGCCCCAGTGGGGAAAAAAATTAATACAAGTTTTCTTTGCTTTGCTACAAATTTTCCAGGGGGCTACCCCCACCCTATCTTGCTGACTTTAAACCCCCTACAAACCTTTTTGACGCTAGTTCTTCCTCTGACACTTCTTCTCCAAAATTCCTGCTGCCAACTAGGACCCTCGGTAAAAACTTTTTTCGTTCTTTTTCCCAGGCCCCCGGGGTTTTGGAATAACCCCCCTTTGTCTCCCCCGCCGCGACACCCCCTCTCTTCCTTAAAGGGTCTTCTCTTAAGAACCCTTTTCCCAAATCATGCCCCTTCCCCTTTTTCCCTGTCGAAAGCAGATGTACCCACACTTGGGTATGTGTTTTGTTTGGGTGGGTGTTTGTTGAGGGGGTGTACTTGTGTGTGTGGGGTTTTGTGTTTTGTGGGGGGTGTGTGTTTGTTGCTCACTTAAACATTAGAAATATTGTTGGTGGGTTTGGATTTTGCCTTTTGGGGGTTTATCATTTTTGGTTCTTTCTTGATTTATTTACTTTTTATTTTTTAACGTTAGGGCTTTAAAGTTTGGCAAAAGAAATGCACATTTTTAAATTTTTAATTATTATTATTTAGTTTTAATTACAAATGGTCATTGCCATGGCGGGCTTAATCGTGGTGCACAAAAAAATGTCCTTTTTTTTGGCTCAGTTATTTTTCCCCTGTGTCCCCTTTTACATATGTTATTTCTTTAAGTCTTCTTTTTTTTTTCTCGGCTGTCTTATTGTTTTAGATGGGGTTATTGATCTAAAAAAGAAAGGTTTAAAGGGATGGGAAATTTATGGGGGGCAGAACAACTTAAATCGATTGACTAAATTAAAGGGGGGGGGGGGGGGGGGGGGGGGGGGGGGGGAAAAGTTTTGGCAAATTTGGGGGCCCATTTTGGGTAAGTTAAGGGGGTCTATTTTGCCAAGTCAGCCCAGCCGCCGGTGTTTCCCGGGACTTTTTTAAAAAGGGCGGGCACATTTTTAAAGATCCCACCCGGGGGTTTTCGGGGAAATAGTAAGCCTTTCATCTTGAAACCTTTTTGGGTCTTGGCCCCCTTTGAAAATGGAACAAAACCCAGCCCGCTTTGGGGCATTTTTTAAAGGGAACCCACGGGGGTTTGGTCTTAAAGTTTGCTCCCTTTTGTTTTACCTTTTTGGTTAAAACTTGGGGGGTTTTTTTGTTTGACCCACAGTCATGATCTTTTCTGGGTAACGGAATAAATTTTGGAAAGTTATCTCCACCAAATTTTATGATTTTGTCAGAAAATTGGTTGGTCCGGCCCCTGTCCCCAAAAATTTTTTTGTCAACAGCCAAAGGAGTGAAAAAAAAAATGAGACCCAAAAAGGGCCCAAGGCTTTCTTTTTTTTCCCCAACCCAAAAGTAGGGGTCCCTAGGGGACCCTGGGGGAAAGGCTAAGTTTTCACCCTTTTGGGAAAAGCAGGGGTTCCTTGGAGACCCATGATGAATGACACAAAAAATTTAAGAAAGCAAATTTTGCAGCGATTTTTAAAAGAAAAATCGTAAAATTGTTGGGTTGTCTTTTTTTTTGCTTGTTGTTTTTTTTTTTTTTTTTTATTGAAAAAAAGATCATTACAAGAAAGATAGAGGTGAAAAACCCCCTTTTTTTTTTTAACTTTTTGGGCAAAGCCCCTTATTTAAATTTGACAGAAGAATTTTTTGAAAACCCATTTTTTCCCCCTTTCCCTGCTTAAAAGGGAAAGAAATTAAAATAAAAAATTGGAGAAAAATTATTTTTAAAATTTTTGAATGGCTGCCCGGGGGTTTTTTTTTCTCTTTTTTTTTTTTTTTTGGGCCTTGAAGTTCTGCCAAAGGGTAAAATGATCTCCTTTTCTTTTCCTATTTTTTCCCCCTTGAATTTAGTTTTTCAGCCCTGAAAGGAATCCGGATTTTTTAAAACATAAATTGCTATGATTGAACCTTGTGAATGTTTGGGTAATATTTATTTTTTTTTTTAAAACTAAAAATTTCCACAAACATTCCCCTTCTTTCCCTCATCCAAATACGGGAGCTTGGCTGTTCACACGCGGTTTTGGGTTTGGGCTAAATGAAATTTCTTCACCTGTCATTTTTAAAAAAGAAGCAGTGGGCTAGCCTGACGGGTTGCACGGGTTTTTTGTTGCGGTGTTTGTCATTTCCAGCCACAAAAATTTGGGCATAAAGAGAACGAATGTTTGTTCTCCATTTGAAAAACCCCACGGTCGCGTAAATTGAAAACGCTTTTGGGTTTCGTTTCTGGAAAAAAAGGGTTTACCTTGCAAAAATTTTCAGGCATGGGGGCTATGAAAAGGGGTTTAAAGGATAGAGAAAAATGATCCCAATTTTTGAAAACGATTTGGTGGACCCTTTGTGGTATTCTTTTCCATTTTAGGCCCTTTTTTTTCCGGGGTGTTCTTTTATTGATATCTGAAAGAAAAGGGCAATTTTTCCCTTTTCGACATCAAAAAAAAAATTGAGGAAAAACCGCTTTTTTTTTTTTTGGGATTGGTTTTTTTCTAGCAAAGTCCAAAAAAAAACCCAAATAACGGGAAATAAATTTTAACGTCCCAACACAGGTTTTTTCTTTTTAATCGCTTGGCTGATAAAAGGAAACTTATATGAACAAAAAAAGGGGGCGGAAAGAGGTATGTCGGGTTTTCAGTTAATGGAATTTAATTAAAGATATGGGAAATTTTGCCCTTTGAAATTGGGAAAACACAAAAGGTGCATGCTTGCATTGGCACCCCCATTTTTTTTTTCAAAGATTTCTTTTGGTGTTATCATTTGGGGGAGAAAAATTCTGCACAGGCTGCTAAAAAAAAGGTTTGTTTTGACTCTTGTGTTACTCTTGTTTTTAAGACAAAATCTAAAAATTTCTTTTGTAAGGCAAAGGTTTTCTTTCTGGCGATAGACATTCAGTGAAATGCTTTGCCATTTTTAAAATTAAGGAAGTAATCTCCATCCCCTACCTTTTTTCTCTTTTTCACGGCAAATGTGATAGACAATTTAGGGGCTGCTTTGGGACTTATTTTAAATGAAGGAAAATAACTCCCTCTCTAGCCTTTGTCTCTGGGGTCCCACGGGGTTGGGGACGAACAGAACGGGAGACAGCCCGGGGTTTTCCCAATGGGTTTTGGGGGGGTTTTAACCTCTGGTTCAGCCCCGAAAGGGGCCCTTTTTTTCGGCCCGGGCTATAAACAACAGATCTTATCTTATTTTTCCCTCTGATTTTTTATTTCATCAAAAAATAAAACTGCTCCCCCATCCTTTTTATCAAAAATCAAGTCGAAATTTTTAATGAAAAAAGTTCCTGTTAAATTTTTTTTCCCTGGCAAAAAACTTTACTTTCTGATATTTTCCCTTGTTTACTGTAAAAATGGCATTGGGTTTTCCACGCCCCTCTGGTCTTTGTTTTTTTTTTTTGATCTGTACGCTTTTAACCCTGAAGATTTTTTTCCCTCTTCTTTGGGCCCCCGTGAGTAGCGGTAGACATCAGGGATTGGGAAAAATTTTTTTTTTGAGGGGGGATGGTGATGGGTGCCGTTTGTTTTTGGGGAGGGGGGGGACCCTGGGGGGGGACGCTTCCATTTCTTTCCTTTTATGGTGTATTCCAGTGTTGACCAGGCCCCGGAAACATCGCCCGAGTTGGGGCAAGGGAAAATTTTACCCAAAACCCGTCGGGCCCACATGCCGGGTTTCAGGGGCTGAGCTGGGCACTGTGGGTTTCCCGTCCCCCCCCACTTTAGCCCCTTTTCTGGGCCCTCTTGGACCTGGGGCCTTTTTAGGGGGTTTAAATATCCCACAAACAAAAAACCCCTGATGGGGAAATTGAAAAACCGAAACCCCTCAGTTCCTTGTTTTCAACCCCTATGACTTTGCCCCCCTCCTTACCTGCAAATAGGTGTTTGGGGTAAAACCCGTGTGGGGAACATTTTTTTTTTCAACAAAGCGGGGGCAAATTTTTGGGGAAGTAGATCAGCCTTAAAAAGTTGGTTTTTTTTCTTTGCCCGCGTAGCTTTGGGGAAACGATGACCCTAAAGAGCTGACCAGGATTCATCTACGACGAAAATTCAACCCAAAGTCAATGTTTGGGCCCCCAAGCCTTTGGGAAACCCAAGGGACCAGAGGGCCGGGGGCCAAAAAGGTTGACCAAGCCCCGTTTAAAGAAAACGCACTCTATTTTTTTTTGGGTTTTTTTTTCCCAAAATTTAAACTTTCAATTGTTGTGTAATTTTGTAATTTTTTTTTAAAAAGAAGAACTTTCCATCAAATTTTTAAAAGCAAATTTTTGCCGAGGGAATTTAGTGTTGAAGGAGTGCTTTCCCGGGAGGTTTTATGGGGTTTATTGAATTTTTACTTTTCGTTACAACTTATGCAGCAGTACTAGTTTTCGAGTTTTTGTCGTGTACCCATTTTCCCCAAAAATGGGGGGTAAGGAAATTTTGGGATTAGGGCCAAGGGATTTTAAGTTTGGGGTAAAAATTTTTAAAACGAAGAGATTGATTTTTTTTCTTTTTTTGAATTTATTTTTGTGTTTTATTGGGTTTTTTATAAAATATTTTTCACAAATTCTTACCCGATCAAAGGGGGTAAATGGACGAGATTGCTGGCAACTTGTCGGGGGCCAATCATTGGGTTGATGAAAAAAATGTGTTTGTTTTGAGCTTTTTTTTGTGTAAAATACTACTTTAAAAAATCCCTTTTTGAGTTGTCTTGGTGTTTGGGGGAGGCTTGAGGGGAAAACCTTTTCAGCGCGTTGGGGTCTGGGGTTTTAACCCGTTTTTTTGGGTTTCCCGCCGTAAAACACGTTGGGCGACAGCGAACACAAACGTATATCCGGGGTTCGCCAAGAAATTTGTATTTTATTTATTTTTCCCTCTGTTCCTGTTTTTTTTGTTTTTTTTTGTTTTGAGGTGGGGTTGGGGGGGACAAGCGGGGGTGGTTTTTCTTTGTATAGGAAAAAATTTTTAAAATGTTTTTTCCCCATGGTGCCCCTGCTAAAATTTTTTAAAAATTTTTTGGGGTTCTCGTAATTTTATATGTAAAGTATATATAAAATAATATTTTGTTTTGGGGGTTTTTTTTTTTGATGTTTTTGAATGGGAAAAAAACGTCCCCCCTTGTAGGCAGGTCATTACTAAACTTATTATCCAAATAAATTGAAATCTTTGTTTAAAATATTATCAGGGCCCGGCTGTTCCCTGTTGGCCCTTTGTTTTTAAATGGGGGGAAACGGGGGAGGGGGTTAAAAATCATACTTTCTTTATTTCTCCCAGTGAGATCACGTTACAGCTCTGTAAATTGTGGGGTCAAGATAATTTTTTTTATGAAATTTTTTAAAGGGCCAAACCCCCTTCTTTTTCTTTTTTCATTAATATTTAAAACCATTTGGGATATTTAAGGCCCGCGGGTAGTACTTGATAATTTGGTGCACAGAACGGAAGGGGTTGGGTATACAGATTTTCTTGCCCAACGGGTTTTTTTTGTGGGGCCTGGAGAGGACTGCCCAAATGTTGGGGTATTAACTTTTTTTGAGGAATGTTTACCGTGGTTTTTTTTTGTATTCAATTTTTAGGGTTTTGTACTTCCCCTTTTATAAAAGTTTTCCCACTGTGTGAGATACGTGTTGGTGTTCTTGTGCTACTGAGGTATGTAGACATGATGAGATGGGCATATGTTTGACATCTGTGATTTCGGGGGGAACTCTGTTATTAAACATTGGTAGTCCTAGATGAGTGGTAAAGATTAAAACATTTCACATTTTCTGTTGCAGCAGTTCCAAAACATTTAGTTTGAGATTCATGTGGAATATTTTCATCATGTTAGGTGTTAACTTGCTATCAGGCAACGCTTGATATGAAATAGGGGAATATGGCAAAGGGTTATGGTTTATGCACATACACATACACACACGCACACTAACATTACCACTATGCATCAATAACCACGAAAGAACTTCATTTATTTCTTATAGTGTATCCATTAATTTGACATAATAAACATCGTTATTTTTCATACCTGTGTACATTTGTCTTTTTATGGAGAATCTCTTGGTTTGGGGCTCTATCATTTCTCTGATGCAAAAAAAAAAAAAGGCATTCACTGTCAATATTTACTACTAACTTGCTGCTTTCTGATTTGTCACTAGCTGCCTACTCACTGGAACAACCTGACAACACTGTAAATACTTTAAAGGGGAATCGGTTCAAGAAAAGAGGAAGGAAAATTTCGATGGGACTCAAACTTGTGACCTTTTGCGTACCATGCAGGCATTTTGACCTCTCGACCATAGCCTCTTCCGGCTGATGAGGGAGGTCTTAGTTCTTCATGTAAAGCATCACATCGTCATGGAGGTCACTGGTCTCAAGGGCAGCATTACCTAGATTGGTTTTTAGCATTCTTGTGTCAACATGGAGAATTTAGAATAGCTTAAAAGCTGGGCCCCTGAGTGCAGATACTACAAAAAAATAATGACTTCCCAGGTCTGAGTCTTCAGCCATTTTACATCCACAGATGACATCACACACACAAAACACATGCACACAGATTCTTCTTTATGTATATGATGGCCATCATAATGCATAATTGCTTGGGTATCTTCTGCAGCTCGTTTAAATTTTTGTGATAAGGGTGACATTTTTAGAGGAAAAAAATTAACATATCAATGAACACTGACAGATTTGGCTTGTCCAAAAACCTATTTTCATGCACCTGTTGTTACAAAACCTGCTCTGACAGTCGATTTGACATTTCACCAAGCAAGAAAAAAGGGGAAAAAAAAGTATATGGTCAATTGGGTATTTTCTTACCTGACCATAGGACAGCATGTCACAAGGTAACTTGTAACTGGGCAGAATGATATCATTTGAGAATTCTGTCAGCAATAGCTTTGCAGTTAAACATACAAAATGATCATCCTGAATCGTCGCTGTATAAAATGTTTCGTAGCGGAAACGGTTCAGATGATAAAATGCTGTACATAAATTCTGCACACTTAAGATGAATGTGGAAGTGTTTTCCACTCTTTTTTTTTCTTCTTCTTTGTATTGTTTTGTTTTGTTTTGGATGTGAGTTTGAACCATCAAACGGAATGGCTGGAGCTCAGAGCATGGCCTCATCTTATACCCTGAAAGGATGTCAATAGTTGAGCAACCTAGTCATGAACTATTTGTGTTTTGAGTTTTTGTTTGTTTTTCGTTTTTGTTTTTCAGGTTGTAATCTTTTTCAGGTCAGGACGGACCCAAAATTGAAACAATCTTTTCCAGTACAGGTGGATCTAAGTTGAAATAATCTTTTCCCGTACAGGTGGACCCAAGTTGAAATAACTTTTTCAGTTCAGGATGGATCTAAGTTGAAATAATCTTTTCCAGTACAGGTGGACCTAAGTTGAAATAATCTTTTTTAGTTCAGATGGACCTAAGTTGAAATAATCTTTTCCAGTTCAGGATGGACCTAAGTTGAAATAATCTTTTTTAGTTCAGGATGGATCTAAGTTGAAATAATCTTTTTCAGTTCAGGATGGATCTAAGTTGAAATAATCTTTTCCAGTTCAGGATGGATCTAAGTTGAAATATCTTTTTCAGTTCAGGATGGATCTAAGTTGAAATAATCTTTCAGTTCAGGATGGATCTAAGTTGAATAATCTTTTTCAGTTCAGGATGGATCTAAGTTGAAATAATCTTTTCCAGTACAGGTGGACTAAGTTGAAATAATCTTTTCCAGTACAGGTGGACCTAAGTTGAAGTGGTCCTGATTTCTTGTTCTTCCATCCAGTGTGGTGTTGACTGCTAACTCGCGTCTGGAACTATGAACTGAGAGGACACTTTTCTTTGAGTTGATTTCAATTTTGTTTTGTGGAGAGGCCCATAATCACACTATTAGAGTTTTTGCCAGCAGAACTTTAAGGTCGTGAGTTCAAATCACTCATGAGATAGGTTTTTATGGCTTTAAAACCCTCTCTGTCCACCCAGCCTGAAATGGGTACCGGTCAGGGAAGGATACGGCGGCAGAAGATGGGATGGGCTTCATCTTTGAGTTGATTTCAATTTTGTTTTTGTGGAGAGGCCTATAATTCACACTATTAGAGTTTTTGCCAGCAGAACTTTAAGGTCAGTGAGTTCAAATCACTCATGAGGTCAGGTTTTTATGGCTTAAAAACCCTCTCTGTCCACCCAGCCTGAAATGGGTACAGGTCAGGGAAGGATAACGGCGGCAGAAGAAGAGGGATGGGCTTCATCTTCCATCATACCGTGTCCAGGGCACAGGTGACTTCTATGGTTCACTGGCCAAATGGCCTTCAGGTTACAAGACTCAACTTGTAACCTTGATTTATTAGTTGCCTTCTCCAGCCTGTGTTGCGAGTTTCTTGACGTCTGCTATGCTGTTATTAAAACATTGGTGTCATCACCATACACATGTTACAGAGAGATGACCCATTAGAGGATTAGCAGCGTTTCCCTCATAACTGATATTCTCCAGTGAAAACACTGGTGAGAAGAAACAGCTTTGGAGAACTGTAAAGGTCATTTTGTATACAGGATAAATGTAGATCTGGTATACTTAGCCGTAAAGAACCACAGAGTGTATACCAGATCAGTAGATGTTGAAGGTCAACATGCATCCAAGGTTACTCAATATATTCCAGATATAACGTGAATGGTGAAAGGAAGCAGCTTTGGTTAACACCCACAGGCTGTGCATATTGAAGCTCTGCATAGATTCTGTTTACGGGTCGATAGATCCCACCTGGAATGTGTGAATGGTCATCAAAACCAGCATATAGGACAACAGCTCCCACACTGTGAACAGGATTGATAGATAGTAGATGGTAAGAAGATGCTTGGAGATAACCACACACTCACACCATCACACACACAACACACACACACACACACACACCACACCACACACACACACACACTCATGAATGTGTGAAGAGTCAATACAGAAACAGAGAATCAAAAGATCCAGATTGTGTAATACAGTTACATAGCACCTATCCTCGGTCAGAGGACGAATTCTACATGTCTTGCCGTCCATGCTCTCCTCTACACAACAGGCTGCCTACTTGGGTAGATGGACGAGCTGTTTACTGTGTCATCAGGCTAATAACAGTTACTTAGTTTTTCATCATTCTGTCATTCTTTCGTTTCATGCTATGTCTTAATTTTTCAGTGCGTGTTATTATATCTGTCATCCACCAGTCACCAAACAGGCCTTCTCTGCCGAAAGTTGGTGATGGATGTACATAGGTCAAGACATTATGCGTACATTCACACACGGAACCTCAATTATAATCTCATTCAAAGGACTTGAGTATAGAAACGGTCAGTAGACCCCAGGTGAAGAAGCAATCTGTAAATCCCTTG
>JAFLJL010005610.1:0-13248 GCA_018398815.1 Conus ventricosus | reverse complement strand
GTGGGGTTTTGGGGTTTAAAAAGGTAAACACATTTGTAAATGCTCAAAATTCAAGCCCCAAAATTTTTTAAAAATTTTTTTTCCTAACTCTATCATTTCCCTGTCGATTAACCCCTGATTTCAGATGCGGGAGGCCCACGAAAGAAGTTGTTCCATCTCTTCCCTACGCAGAATTCCTGTTGGCAGCCTCCTCTCTACGCTGATCTAACTCTTCCCGACGGAGGGTTTCCCTGTCTGACAGCCTCTTCCCTATGCGCGTTGCCTCTTCCCTATGCAGAGCTTCCTGTCTGGCAGTCCCTCTCTGTGCAGAGCTCCATCCTACCCAAAACTCTTCCCTACGCAGAGCTTCCTGTCTGGCAGCCCCCTCCCTACGCCAAATTTCCTCCTCCTACGCAAAGCTTCCTGTCTGGCAGCATCCCCCCGTCGCTGTCGCTCCAAAACATCAGGACAGAGGCGATATCCTGAGCAGGATTCACCACTCCCGAACGGAGGATGACCCGTTTGGCCCGTTCCTGGGTTTCTCGACTTTCCCATGAGGAAAGTCTCCCGAGGCATGCTCCTTACGAGGGGAAGCATGGGGAAGAGAGGGTTTCGGTTTCTGCGACTGAACAGGAGCCACAGTTGCTTCACTATACTCTGATGCTTCCGAGCGGAAGTGCCAGTCGGGGTCTCACCCCAGGAAGATCCCCTAGCGAAGAAGTATTTGAAAGTACTCGCTGGACTATCAGTACAGCACTGGAATAAGTAGAAGTACCTTTTATCGAAGTACTGGTACTAATAGTAGGGACTACATTTGAAGCCCTTTCTTCTTCGACGCACGCGTCGCCATACCACCAGCCCCGGACGTTGCCATGACAACTATATCCTACGGTTCTCAAATACAGGGAAGGACAATTCCACTGAAAAACAGATACTGCATGGAAGGTCACGTCTCTTGGTGAATGACTGAGAAAAGCAAAATTAAAAAAATGTCAACGTACAATGTCAGGCTGTCCCACTCTGCAACCCGCGCTCCACAACACGAGCAACAGTGCGGTGGGGCTCACCGACAAAAAAAAAAAAATGACAGAAGGAATCCGGAGAAAGAAATATGTGACGCAAACGTCCGATACACCCCCCTGTACTAAATAACCCCCTGGTAAAGAAAACTGGTTAACTACAAAACAGGAATGGCAGACTGAGTGGCAACATAAAGGAACGTCTTACGGCCGTATCTGCGTGAGGAACCCGGCGGAAAGAGGTTGGACGCGATCGATTCCTTCGTCTCAACTCGACTCCCCAGTCACACCAGATGTTCTTTCGGGCCACCAAAAGACTCCAAACCCCGCTAGAGTCACCAGCCAACCACCAAAAACAAATACGACAAACTGACAAAAACATATCCCAAAACAGACAGGACTGGACAGGCACTCCACGAAACGAGAGGGGACAGTCAGAACCCTTCACATCCCGGACGAGCCCCAAAAATGTCACGACCGACCCCTGGAGGTCTCCCCTGACAGGATCGGTCTAGATGGGAGTAAAGGGGAGTGACTGCCCTCACACGCCCCGCAAGAGCCCACACAGAAAGTTTACAATACAATACACCATTTATTCACACCCCAAAAACACATAGTCACAAATAAGCATTCCAACACACACAACATGCACAATCACAATTAAACATTTCAACACACACAACATACACTAGTCACAAACAAGCATTTCACTGCACAGACATAACCATAATCATAAATACGCGTTTCCAACACACGTTCCTTTTTTGCTTCATGTGGTTCCCCTCACCCCTGTCTCTCCAAAGTCCTCTGAGAGTACCGTGTCGACTCAGGTGCCCCAAACGGGTCTGTTCCTGAATAGAGTCTTTCAATGCAGAGAATGTAAATATGTTCGTTCACGACACCCATGTGATTCTGCCCGAAACCCCTTTTCCCCATACAAATCACGTCCATCACATGTTAGTTTTGACCAAATTTAACACCTGTTTTACACTAAGATTAACACACAAAAAACCACTAAAATAGACGAAATTTAGTACATTGAAAGGGTTTTTTCCCTGCAGAATAATATGGGCGATAGTGAACAAACATATTTACATTTTCCCCTTTAGAACATAAAATCAACTAAAATTTATATGGTTTGGCAGTCCTGTTTGTTAACAAACCTGTCGGGGCTGCCAGACCGGCTGCAATTTAAAATTTAACGCCACATTGTTTTTTGCATGCTCCACTGCACAGGAGCCTGCAATCTCACGCGCGCACGCTCATCCCAAACGGCAGGGGGTATGACATCATTTCTGCCGGGCTGAGTTAAATCACGTGACATTAGCAGCCAAGCAGCCCCGACTGCCATTTCTTAGTGGGGGTTGAGCAGTGAAGGCGTGCTGGGAAAACTGTTTGACTTTAAAAAACTGTGTTTCTGCTGTTTAATTTTATGTCTCGTGATAGTGTTTCTTTTGTGGAGAAGCGAATTATTAGGTATTCCCTTTTTCACAAGAACTAAATAAGGAAATTTATGAATCGCAAGCAGCAACAGGTAGTTTAATTCTTCCAGTAGGCATGGGAAAACAAGGGCAAGCTATTTCTCAGCCTTCTACTCCTTTATGGCAGAAGAAAACAAGGTACTAAAAGAGAATAGAAATATTTAAACAGGGGCTTTAATTTGCTGCAAAGGCTAAAAAAAAAGGGCCCAAATGAAACTCCCAAAAAAACCTAAAAAAAAGAGGGAAGATTTTTTAAAAAGAAAAAAAAGGGCAAAAAAGGGGTGGAAACAAACAAACCCAAGTGATTTAATCGCTATCTTGTTTAAAAAACCAACCGATGTTAGTCATGCATATCAACAAAGTTTACAGAGTTTTATTTAGCTAAAACAGAAAATGACAAACATTGTAAAAGACGGGAAAAAAGGGGGGTGAAAAATCTAAAAAGGGCAGAACGTTCAAAAAATTTTGATTTACATTCAGTTGGGAAGTTTTTGTTTTATGCAAACAAGGGCAGGGAGACATAGAAAAAAAGGGAAAGATGACAAAAATGGCTAGGGGCTAGAAGAAAAAGGGCTTTTCAATTTTATGGCGTAGACTGCTTGCGTTGCCAAATCGCTTCAAGCATTTCCCCGTTTTCACGTTGGTTTACCAACGTTATATTATGAAAAAATGAACAAATCAAAGAGATGCCCCAGATCGAAGAATACAAAAGTATGGTCAGAAGGCAGGCGTTATTGAAAGGGTTAACGTGGTTGAATTTTGCAAGCTTGGGTGAAAAATAAAAAGGTGTTTTACTTACTTTTTTTCATTTATTTTTTTAATTACGTAAATTTTATGGTTTTAAAATGATGACCACAAGTAAATTCAGGGGGAAAAAACTAATACGATGGAAGAAATACAGTAGCGAAAACCCCAATTGGAAATGTTTGGCGAATAGACTGAACATCTTTAAACCCCCAAAAGGGTTTTCGGAAAGCGTGGGCCACATGCTATCTCAAAAACCCAGAGTCTCTTCAGGGACCCGCCAGAAAAAGTGCTTTTGACCTTCTGATTGTTTATATAACCCTGACGTTAGAGCAGGAAGTCGGGGTTTTTAACTAACAGAAAAAAGTAATCAGCTATCCACTTTTAACTTAACTGGGCGATAATGCTTACCATTTTAAACCATGCAAGTGAGGAGGCAAAATTTAAAGGGGTTTGGCGGTCTGAAGGGACGCCCTTTGAAATAAAATTGAGGCAAACAAAGTTCTATCCTTATTTTGGCAATTCTTCCCTTTCCCCTTTTCCCAAAAGATTTAGTGTTAAAACGAGCGTCTTAAACAACATAATTCGACAACATGTGTTTCTTTTGTGGTGTGTTTTAGCGCATTTACACCGTAAAAATCATGCAAACAATTTTCCCAAAATTATGAACAATAAAGCAAGGGGCTGAATTTTGAAAACAAAACCCTTCCCATAAGAAAAGAAAGATATTTCATTTGAAGGCAAAAAAAAACCCCAACATGTAAAGTATACACATGGTCTTTGAGGCTAATATGTGCTAAGGTTTCCCCAACGTCTACTTTAGGCGAACGCTTAACAAACATGTAATGTACTTTTGCAGACCCCCTAAGAGTTTTTATGTTTGATCAGAACAATAAGCGTTAGGGGTTTTACATCAAAGAATCAGCTAAAAAAAAAATTTTGTGAAAGTTTTTTGGTTAGAATCCCAACTATAGAAGCCTGCCGAACATAGAACTCTTTGTAAAATTTTGTAGCGGAAACCAACCCTTTACACCAAAACCAGGGTTAAGTTAGTTTTAAAAAATATACACAAAATGCAAAGGGCCCCATACGTGGTTTATGCCGATTTGAATCGCTCTTACCGCTACTATGGCCCCAACACAAAAACAAAAAACCCCCTTTTAACCCCATCGATTTTTCTTATGCTTTATTGTTGTTGGGTCAGACGGAAAAACACAAACCCCCGGTTTTACGAGGCCCTAACGCAGCTAGTGATTTTTAGATCAGATAAACAATTCCAATCACTACTCAACCAACTAAATCTTTCAGACATTGTTAGACTCTGAAGACCAAGAACGTTATGATATCTACAATTTTTGGAATTAATAAAAAATTTTAGGCAATGCAGAAAGCCCAATCACATTCGGGAAAAGTTCAGAGGGGCTGCGCAAAAAAATTAATTTTAAACTTAAGGTTATCCAAGACAGGAAAAAAGCCTATCTTCTTTAAAAATTACGAGGCTACGACTCTCTTTTTCATAAAGCAAGCAGTGATTCTGATTTTAAGAGGGTTTACTTGCATTGCGCGTTTTCAGAAAAGTACATGACTTTTACTCTTGACCTTTTCCTTTTATGACCCTGCCCAAACTTTGAGGGCTATTTTAGATAAGTTAGCAGGATCCTACAAGATTTTCCCAATCCAAACAATCTTGCCCCATTTTTAGTGCGTAAAGGAGTTTACCATAGAAATCATGTGTGGGATGGTTTTTGATGAAGACTCGTTTCCCCCTAAAGGCGCTTTCTTTTCAGTTTTAGGGGAAAAGACATACTGACTTGAATATGAATACCACAGAAACCTGGACAAAATTACACTGTGAACGATGGGGGTTTACACATCAATACTTATTGGCGACGGTGTTTTTTGCAACGTCTTCCAGAATTAAAATTTTACTGCATGAAACATTAAACTTAGATCACCTTACATATTCCCCCAGGCCTTTCTTGGGATGCCTTTTTAAAAGTTAAAAAACATTCAGATTGACTTAATTTCTGATTTCCCCACATTAGAGATTGAAGCGGGCTGAGGGGGGGATTAGCAGGGCCCTCGCATCCTTACTAAAAAGCCAACAACAAATATTGACGATTAGCCCCAAACAAAACCTCCAACATCTAAGTACTTGACCCAACAATCTGTTGGAGGGCCAGGTAAACCGCTTCCAGGGCCTTAAAATGAAAAAGGGGTTTAAAAGTTAATACTGGCTAGCTGTTGTCACAGCTTACGCCCGATAACCCGGCAGGAAATTTGGAAGAAGATTAAAATTTTTCTAAGAATTACCGACTCCCAACGATTCCCCCTACCCGCAAAAAGATTAAGTGAGCCCCATCGAACCCCCTAAACTTTTTCCCCAAATCTTAGGCAAAAAACTAAATTGTGTGTCATTACAGACTGTTAAGTTTTCCAAAGACATGACTAAAGGCAGCTGTTCACAGAATTTATCTGCGATAAAGAGCCCTTTTGAGGCCAAAATTTAAGAAGAATCGATTTTAGAACCAAATAAGCTTCAGAAAAAGATTTTTTTTAAACTGATGAAAAAAACCTGTTTTGGCAAAAATGGAAAATCCCACAAGCTTTAAAGGGGAAAAATTAGTTACAAAAAAAAAAACCAAGCAATTAAGTTTGCCCCCAAAACCCTAACTATCAAGACTTTAAAAGATTTAACGCAACCGGGTTGGCATTATGTGAAGAAAAAAATTTTAAAGTTGGACAGGCCGGGTTTTTCGGTTTATGTTTAGAGTTGTAAAAGTTTTGAGTTAGAGTTTCTGTACGCTACAAAAACCCGAAACCCGAAGAAGAGCCCTTAAAAAAAAACCCTGACTTTTTATTCAGACATCCCCACAAAAAGGACTTCTAAAAGGTTTTTGAACGAAGTAGCAAAAGGGGTTTGAGGGTGGTAACAATGGGTTCCAAAGACACCTTTACATTAAAACTGAAACCAAGAATGATTGCAATAAAGGGAAAAACTCATGGGACGTTATCAAAAAATTTTTGGGGGTTTTTGAGGAAAGATGTACAGCGTTCCCAGCCAAACTTCTTAATGAAGAAGGCAAGGGATAAGAAAGAATTGTAAAAAAAAATATAACTCACGATAACTACAAGAAAGCTCTTTTTGAAAACAAGTATTTATCACCAATTTTAATCTGGCTCTACTCTTCATCAAGAAACCAACTGAGTTAATAAAAAATCATAGTCTTAACAATAACAAGAGAACTTACGTCAACCCTGAGTTTTATTGCTGTAGGAAATTAGAATTTTAAAAGATTACTTGACAGATTGGTTTGTATTAATTAAGAACCTAACTAGTACTTAACAAGAACCTAACCAGTATTTAAACTTAAGAAAAAAAACAAAACTTAATTAAGATCCTAACTAGTACTTTATTAATTTATAATTACTTGCCAAAACTTGTAATTTACTTGCACTTAACAAAAAAATATTTTTATAACTAACTTAACTTGTACTTATCTAGTTCTAACTTGTACTTTATCAGTTTTTAAAAACTATTAAATAAAAATGGTTTTACTGCAGGAGGTTGCTCTTTTTTTGCAGAGGCGGTTCTTCTTTTTTTACTGTGGGGGTTTGGGCTTGTTGTTAGGTATGGTTTTTTAGGTATTTGTATGCAAAAAAACCCCAAAAAACCAGCACAGCGCCCAAGCAAAATGATACGTTTTTATTGTTTTTTGTGATTGTGTTGTTGTTAATTGGGTTTTTGGGGGTTGAGATGTTGTAATTATCAAACAATTTTTTTTTTGGGAAAGGTTTTGATTTTCTCAGTCTTTCCATTGCTTTTTAACCCGCCTCAACGTCCCGGATTTTTAGTCTTAGTAACATTATCATTGCGGTACATTCTGTTGGGTAATTCCCCTTGTTCCTGGGACGTCCCCGCGACGTCCTCGCTCATTTTTTTTTTGCGATTAAATTTAAATTTTACAAAATTAAGATTAAAAGTAATTAATCCATATGAATGGGCATAACATAGCCCCCAAAACTGTAAAACATGTCACATGCAAGGATTTAGGATTGTTTTAAAACCGGATTTGTGATAAGTCATATTTTAAATCTTTTTCTGAGTAAAACCCGGGGCCTTTACTTACTAACTTGCATATAGGTAAACATTGTCTGTCCATGATCAACCATTTTGACCCTCGTGCTTCGTACCCCGGGTAAATTTTTTTAAGTCTGAAGGGGGACAAATTTTTGAATCTGTTCAAAACTTTGTTCAGGCCCAAATATGTTTTGTTTTTCCACACGCACCCAAAAGTATAATCTTTTTTATGGGGTGGGGCTGGTGTCTGCTTGCACTTACATTTAATAGTTCGTCACAATATTTTTAAAAAAAAAAAAAAAATATAAACTTTTTTAAAACCCCGAGTTTAACGCATTTAATTTTGCAGTGCCTTCGTTGGCGTTTGTTTAATTTAACCCTTTCAAAAGCTTTTTAGGAATAAAAACCGCCCAAAATGGGGGAAAAAAAAGAAAATTCGCCCCAAAATAGTTGAACTTTATTTTTAGCTTTAACAACAAAAGATTATCTGATTAAAAAAAACCCTAGACAGCCTTTGATTAAGATTATTTTAATTATTTTTTTGGGGTTAAAAAAAGATGAGTGAAAAAAAGATTATAATATGATTTACCATTTGCTGTAATTAGCGGTTTAGTTAGGTTTTTAGTGTGTTACAAAAAAAAAGTTTTTAAAAAGAGGGGTGACCCAGGAAGGGGTTTGACATTGGGGATGTTGTTAAGGTTATGTTGTAATTACTGCAGGGATTGCGTCCCAAAAACTTCTTGTTACACAGGGGATTATCCCCGAAAATGTTAGTTCATAGAAAAAATTAACTAAAAAAATTGATCTATAAAAAATGGCAGGGGTAGTTTTGAGGAGGGAGGAGATTGTTGATGCCTTGGCCCCTTTTCTGGAAGCAATTTTAAAGTTTTGTAAATTGCGGCCGAGAAAGGAGAAGTCAAAACGGGAATAGAAAATTTAGCTAAGGCAAAAGACGTTACTGAAAAAAAAGAAAAGCTCACTAGACTTTATTTAAAAAAAAGTTAAGAGAAAGGGGGAAAGCAGAGCAAAATTTACAGACGTTTTTTGAGGCAATGAATGATATTTCTTAGTGACGGAAGAAGTTTCAAAAACGCCACCGCCAGAAAATGTCTGACTTTTTGAAATCAGAAGAACGAAAATAGCGAAATTGGTTTTATTGTGGGCGCTTGGAGCAATCTATTTTCTTTCACAAACAATCTAAAAAAACAATTAAAAAAACAGTCCCTTTTTTGGACAAAACGAAGTACAATACGAAGTAAAAATATATTTTTTTCTAAAAAGGGGATTGGAAGGGAAAAACTGTATTGAAAAAAATGAGTAAAGTGCGAGGTTGAATCGATGCGAAAAACGGCTTTCAAAAAAGGCAATTTGGCAAATTTAAATTTTCCTGCCCAAAAAGAATAATAAGGTGATTTGTTAACTCAGTTCCCAAAAGAACCCCCCAAAGGATTTGCTGTATCTCCCATGATAAGATCGAAGAAAAAAGTTTTTGTATGATCTGACTGTTGTTGACATGGTTCAAATACAAAAAACTCGAAACCCTTTTAAAGGATAAAAACTCAAAAGCTGGGCTGTGGCTTAAACCAATAACATGCAGTCCCCAAAATACCCCAGGATGATTCAAATTGATATGGGGTTTAAAAGGTCGAAACAGTTTTTTTTAAAAAATATGTTACAGTTAAGAGAGGGACCCCGGCAAAAAACGATCCCAAGCCCTAGTAGAAAATTTAATAGAATTTGCTGAAGCCTGTTTACCATCAGTAACAGAAAATTTTGGACAGAACGCGTAACCAAATGGGTTGGAGATTTTCCGGCAGTCTTACGGCCTGAACAATAAAGAATTTAAAAACAACAGGCTTTAAAACCATGGGAAACCCAAACAAAAAAAAAAAATACATTTCTGAGATGCGCAAGGTAACAAAAAAATCTTTCCGTTGGGCTAAAGTAAGATATTTATGCTCCTGGGGGAGGGGAAGGGGATGTTGATTAGACAAAAGATCCCATAGGAGCGTAGATGATAGAAGTTGAGCGAATCTGAAACAGACCCCCCCGGTATTTTTAAGGAGACTCTCCTTTATGGTGCTACTGCTCTAAAAGGCCGCCCCTAAAATATCCCCTTTTTCGTGTAGAGTGAAGTTTTTCCCCCCAAAACAGTGAGTTAACAAAAAAAAAATTTTTTTTTGTTAAAAATTTTAAATTTTTGTTTTTTAACTTATTTTTTTGCCCATTTTGGTTTTAATGATCGGTGTTTGTTTTCAATGCTCTGTTTAATTATCAGTGTCTACCGTGGAGTAAATCTTTCTCATCCTTTTGAAGCCAAACTTTTTTCCCTCATATCCTCGCAGTCGCCCTAAGCTTCTCAAATTTTGTCTGTAAAGTTTTTTATCCCGTAATGATTTGCTTTTCTTAATCTAAGAAAAAAGTTTTGCTGATGTAAGGCAAGAATGCGTGGCTTTTTAATTTAGGACTTTTTTTTTTTTTAAAACGACTTTCGTCAAACACAGGGCCCAAACCTAAACCCCAGACCCCTAACCTAAGGGAATGGGCCCCCAAACCCCTGGCTAAAACGGCAAAAAATAGACCCCGGGGCTTCGCTAGAACAGTGATGAGCCAGTAAAATTACATAAGAAAGAACATTTAAAGCTTTAGCTATTTCATTTAGTAACCCTACTTTTTATAAATCGCTTTCTATTTTCCCTTTTTTTAATTCTTTTTGCTTTAACCAAAAAGTTGAACATGCATTTTTAAATTAATTATTTTTTAAAATTAACTTTTCCATTTCTTATTAATCCCTTTTGGGAGCACTTCATTAAGGAGTCGTAAAAACAAAATATTTAAATTAAAAAAAAGTCGGGACTGTTAGTTTTTCTTTGTCAACCCACAGTAACCCTTTTCAGATGATACTGGGTTTTTTTTGTCTCGTTTTTAGTAATTTTATACCCAGCTTAAGAGGAGCTCAAGTTTTCCCTTTTTTGGCCCCCTGATTTTAAAGTATGTTTGGCAAAATATCGCCCCCCTCGGAGACTAAATAAGGAAAAATCATGTCATTTGCCCCAGGTATGGGAGTGTTTGGTTAAAAACAAGCCCCGGTGTCACCTGCACTTCGGGGACTTCTTTTTCTGTGCATAATTCAGAACCCCGCCAAGTTATTTTAATCTGTTTTTTTGTTGTGTTCTGGAACCCGGCTAACAAGAAAGGGGCCCGCATTAAGGGTTTTCTAAATTGTTTTCCTTATCAAAATATACATAGGGCTTTGTAGTTCAAACTTTAAATTCCCAACAATTTCAGGAAGCAACGCCCAAGCTTCTTCTTTTATGAAGTTTTTATTCGTTGCCAAAACGTTTGCCCTTAAATTTTTTTTTCTTTTTAGGGAGGTGCTGCTGCGTTTTTTTTTCTTCAATTTTTGTTCGTTTTTAACCCCGTCATCTGTGTACTCAAATCCATAAAAAATTTCCTGGCACCCTAAGATCAAAAACCCTTTGTGTTGCTAGGTCTTTTAATCTACTGGGAAAGCATTTAGGAGCTAGTAGCGTTTGATTTGGCCCACGAGACATTTTTTTAAATATAAAATTATTAAAACAAAATTGTTATAAACAATCAATAAAAACAAAATTTTAATAAACAAAATATTGAAGGGGGGCATCCGTAAGCATAGCAGCGTGTTTTTGATTTTTCTAACTTCTCTTTTTTTTTTTTAACTGTCTTTTTCCCCTTTTTAATAAATTTTTCCTTAAACATTTTTAAAACTATCTTTGCCTTAGTGTAAAAAAATAAACCCATTTTACGCGATCGAAAGTCTTTTAAAACGTTGTATTTTTGGTTAAGAGCCACACAGAAAATAAGGCGGGCGACCCCTAAAGGCCCGCTTTGACAGGCTTTCTTTTTTTTAACAATGTTGTTCAGCCGAACAGTCATCAATAATAAACAGCGTTTCAGTTCCCTCAAATAGTCTATAGTAATGTTCTAAACAGTCGCTCAGTTTGTCGCTAGGATCAACTAAAAATATATTCTCGTCTGTCCAAATAAACTTCCTTTCTTTGTAAGACTTGTTGTGCTTAATGGTTGTGCAGAATATAACAATGTGCTCGTAATGAAACCTGTATATTGTTTGTAACAAATCAAGTACGAAAACAGTTTCCCACACCCAGTAATCCGCAGATAAGAGAACAGTGCGGATCTTTAGGAAGCAACTTCAAGCTAAGTAGTAAGGTGGGGGACTTCTCACGCCTCAAATCCGGAGCAGCCGCCGGAGCAGCCATGACGACAACGCCTCAGGGACGAATCACATGAGCGAGGATGCTCGGTGATAAAATCGAACGATCCATGTGACGTTCCTATTCATAGACCCTACGGGCGATTGCATCACGAGGGGTGCAATCAGCTGTAAAGAAAAAATGTAAACAACCAAACAAATGACAGACTGTTTTAAGCGACTCGTGTTGGGTTAGGCGTCTCTCAAGGGTGACATCACATGATGAAAAAGACAGTCAGTTCCCTTGAAAGGCCCGAACTGTACCTATTGAACCATACTAGCTGAGCATGATTGACTCTTTAAACCGGTTTATTACCAGTTAAAGAATGAGATTTGGGGGTTAATAGGTGTCTTTGTTTGTTTATTTATTTATTTACACCGTCTTCCAAGGGTGACAACACAAAAACAAACAAAAAACCAACAGCGGGGCTCACTTGAACTGTACTGGCTAAACCATAATAGCTGATCATCAGTGATTTTCACAGTGCTATTAAAAGTTCTTAGGGGGCGAAGCGTATGACACAAGATGGTCGGTGAATGCATCACGAGATCGATGTGTGCTCGTTAAGAAACGCCTTAAGGCGATGAAAGCACATGCACGCTAATTTATACGTTTATCTGTCAACTTTTTAAAAAAAAATCTGAATATTTTTTTTTAAAACCATCGAAACGTGTAATCGAATCTGGAAGGTTATATTTTTGCGTCAAAAAAATCATGTTGCATCAGAGCATCATGATATTACTGGGAATGACATGTTTCCCCCGTCCGCTGATCGTTCGAGCTATAAAACGGACTAAAGTTAAAGCCAAAAAGTAATGTTAACTTTAGTCAGTCTTACAGAACGAAGGACCACCCAGGAAACACCACGAGGAGGTGGAGGATTGTTTCCCAAAAAATAATGGATTAAACAGCACCTGATACGAGAAAAAAGAAAACGACTATTAGAACACTCATCAAGACCACAATCACGTTGGAACGCTATCATTCAAATAAAACAAGCTGCCAGGGAGGGGTCAATGAAACAAAAAATCTATACAGCCGTAGGAAAAGTTGTGACACCGTCAGAAGCGAGAACTCGTTTAATATAAAAAAAGGAAAGAGAATTGCGGGTTTGAGCGTACGTAATTACATTTTTCCGTCCGTTCTGAACCCTAATGTTTTTTCACTCCCACTCTCTTGCGTTTGAAGAACCTTTTGGTAGGTTTCTTTGGTGAAGGCGTTGTGTTTTTTACTCAACCCTTTACAGCTGAGTTTGGTTTGGTCTTTCCCAGAACAGAAATAGGTTTTAGAGCAGAGCCCCACGAGAAATCTCCCATGTATTCGACTTTGAACAAGCCGGGTGTCCGTTTGTCATATTTGGCACGGGCCAGGCAATCGGCGCACTGTTTGACATCCCACGCCGTCGCTCGGTGTCGTATCCACTTTGAAAGAGTGAAGCGTGTCGTTGACAAGCTTGACTCGGAAACCAACGATCGTACTCAACGAAAAACTGCTGTCGCACGGAGGGTCGTACGACTTGATCCAACCTTCGACGACTGAGTGCCATGTACAGCGAATCCGTATCCATCTCAAAGTTGAAAAACTGATCTGTCGACAAATTTGTCCAAACACTCGTAATAAAACTGCAACATGCGTAACTTGGCGTATTGGTAGACGAAATAACCATCTGATCGGGTGCCAGTTTTATCTTT
>JAFLJL010005609.1:0-12500 GCA_018398815.1 Conus ventricosus | reverse complement strand
TCTTATCACCCATACGGCCGCCTGCCCCTATTTATCACCCCCCCCCCCCGCCCCCCCTTTTTTGCCCCCCAAACGCCCCCTCCCCTTCTTTGCCCCCCTTAACCCCCCTTTCCCTTCTTTTACCCCATACCGTCCCCCCCCTCTTTACCCCATACCCATTCCCCTTTTTATCACCCCATCTGTCCCCTTCCCCTCTTTACCCCCATACCGCCCCTTCCCCTTCTTTATCCCCCAAAACCGCCCCTTTCCCTTTTTACACCCTACCTCCCCCTTTCTTTTCACCCCTATGCCCCCTTCCCCTTTTTACCCATACTCCCCCTTCCCCTTTTATCACCCATCTGTCCCCCCTTCTTTATCCCCCATCCCGTCCCTTCCCTTCTTTTTCCCCCAACTGCCCCTTTCCCCCTTCTTTATCCCCTTGCCGTCCCCCTTCCCCTTCTTTTCACCCCAACCGTCCCCCCCCCTTCTTTATCCCCATACTGCCCCCTTCTTACACCCTACTGCCCCTTTCCCTTCTTTATCCCCCCTACTGTCCCTTCCCTTCTTTATCACCCCATACGCCCCTTCCCCTTCTTTACCCCCCATCCGTCCCTTCCCCCTTCTTTTCCCCCCATCCCGCCCCCTTTCCCCTTTTTTACACACCTACGTCCCCCCCCTTTTTTTATCCCCCCTCCCGTTCCCCTTCCCTTCTTACCCCCTTCCGCCCCCTTTCCCCTTCTTTACCCCCATACTGCCCCCTTCCCTTTTTTTTTCCCCCCCTAACGCCCCCTTCCCCCTTCTTTACACCCCATACTGCCCCCCTCCCCTCTTTATCCCCCCATACCGTCCCTTCCCTTTTTATCCCCCATACTGTCCCTTCCCCCTTATTTATACCCCCGCCCCTTCCCCTTCTTTATCCCCCATACTGTCCCCTCCCCTTCTTTATCCCCCCATATTTCCCACCCCCCCCTTTCTTTATTCCCCCATTTTGTCCCCCTCCTTTTTTTAACCCATACTGCCCCCTTTCCCCCTTCTTTATCACCCATACTGTCACCCCCCTTCTTTATCCCCCCATACTGTCACCCCCCCCTTTTTTATCACCCCATACTGTCACCCCCCCCGTCTTTATCACCCTCCCCCCCTTCCCTTTTTTATCACCCATCCCGCCCCTTTTCCTTTTCTTATCCCCCCATACTGTCCCCCCCCCTTTCTTTATACCCCATCCCGTCCCCCCCCCCTTCTTTATCCCCCATCCCGTCCCTTCCCCTTCTTTTCCCCCCATACGTCCCCTTCCCCCTTCTTTATCACCCTCCCGTCCCTTCCCCTTCTTTATACCCCATACTCCCCCCTTCCCCTTTTTTATCACCCCTACCGCCCCCTTCCCCTTCTTTATACCCTACTGTCACCCCCCCTTCTTATCCCCCCATACTGTCCCCCTCCCCTTCTTTTCACCCCATACTGTCACCCTCCCCTTTTTATAACCCCATACGTCCCCCTCCCCTTTTTATCACCCCATACGTCCCCCCTTCTTTATCACCCTACCGTCCCTTCCCCTTTTTTATCCCCCCATCCCGTCACCCCCCTTCTTGATCCCCCTTACCGTCACTTCCTTTTTATACCTTCCGTCCCCTTCCCCCCTTCTTTATCACCTCATACCCCCCCCTTCCCCCTTTTTATCACCCATACCGTCCCCTTCCCCTTTTTTATCCCCATACCGTCCCCTTCCCCTTTTTTATCACCCATACTGTCCCCCCCCTTGTTTTACCCCATCCCTCCAGTTCCCCCTTCTTTACACCCATACCGTCCCCTTTCCCCTTTTTTATCCCCCCTCCGCCCCCTTCCCCCTTCTTTATCACCCACCCCTCCCCCCCCCTTCTGATCACCCATCCCCCCTTCCCCCTTCTTTATCACCCCATCCCGCCCCCTTTCCCCTTCTTTTCCCCCCCATACCGTCACCCTCCCCTTTTTTTATCCCCCCTACGCCCCCTTCCCCTTCTTTATCCCCCCATCCCCCCCTTTCCCCTTTTTTCACCCCAAAAGCCCCCTTCCCTTCTTTATCACCCCCCCCGTCCCCCCCCCTTCTTTTACCCCAATTTCCCCCTTCCCCCCTTTTTTATCCCCCATACCGCCCCCTTCCCTTTTTTTTTCACCCATCCCCATCCCCTTCCCTTCTTTTCCCCTACCGCCCTTCCCCCTTCTTTTTCCCCCCAAAAGTCCCCCCCCCTTCTTTTTCCCCCCATACGTTCCCCTTCCCCTTCTTTATCCCCCCTACTGTCCTTCCCCCTTTTTTCCCCCCCCCCATACCGCCCCCTTCCCCTTTTTTCACCCCAAAAAGTCCCTTCCCCTTTTTTACCCCATAACGTCACCTTCCCTTTTTTCACCCATAACGTCCCTTCCCTTTTTATCACCCATCCCGCCCCCCCCTTATTTATACCCTAACGCCCCTTTTCCCCCTTCTTTATCCCCCCAAAAGTCCCTTCCCCTTCTTTAGCCCCCCCTACGTCCCTTCCCCCTTCTTTTCACCCATCCGTCCCACCCCCTTTCTTTATCCCCCATCCCTCCACCTTCCCCTTCTTTATCGCCCCATCCGTCCCCTTCCCCTTCTTTACCCCCCCATCCGTCCCTTCCTTCTTTATCACCCCTCCCGCCCTTTCCCTTTTTATCACCCCATCCCTTCCCTTCCCCCTTCTTTATCACCCCATCCCGTCCCCCCCCCCTTTCTTGATCACCCCACCCCTCCGCCTTCCCTTCTTTTCACCCCATCCCCCCACGCTTTCCGGTTTGGAGTGGTAGATTCCATTGGGGGGCTTGGACAGTGAGGTCAGAGACGGGAAAATAAGGAGTGACTGCATCTTTTTTGTGAAATTTGGGAATGAATCAAGGGGCAGAACAGGAGGACGGATTTTAAGGGTCCTGGGCCCAAAGCTAAATGAGCATGGAAGTGTTTGATTTGATTGGAGGAGAGTGGGTGTCGTTCTCAAAAGAAGGCACTGCTTCGGGATATTTTAGGGATGGAAAAAAGGGGGAATCGATCAAAACATGAAATCTGGAAATGAAATGATTTTTATCGAAGGTAAATTTCCGACTGGCATGTTTTTTTTTTTGTTTGTTTTTTGTTTGGGTGTATTTTTGTAAAATTTTTGCTGACGTGTATGTCGTTTTAACAAAAAAAAAAAAAAAAACAAAACAAACAGACAAAAAAAAAAGAAAAAGGGAAAAAAAAAGAAGAAGAAAAAAAAACGAATTTAAAAAAAGGGAAAGGGGAAGCTGTTCTCTCCTCCAACCCCTCTTCTTTTGCGGTGTTTATGCGGTTATGCCCCTGGTGTGTGTGTGGTGTGTGTGTGTGTGTTTGTGTGTGTGTGGTGTGTGTGTGTGGTGTGTGTGTGTATGTGTGTGTGTGTGTGTGGTGTGTGTGTGGTGTTGGTGTGTGTGGTGTGGTGCGCGTGCGTGCGTGGTGGTGCGTGTGTGTGTGTGTGTGTGTGTGTGTGTGTGTGTGTGGTGTGGTGTGTTGTGGTGTGTGTGTGGGGGCGTTTTGTACAACCTTGCCCTTTTTTGATAGGTCTTTATGCATTTAGCCGGGGGTGCGACGGGGTCATCCCGTTTCAGACCGCTGACAAGGCAACATGGCTCTCCCGCCCCCTCCTCCTCCAATCCCCCTTTTTTTGGCCTTCTCCCGAGCAGTCCTCAAGACGACTATTCCCCCCGGGTGTGGGTATCCTTTAATTTTTTGTGTCTTGTCGATTCTGGTTTAAAAAATCGCAGCAGGCAGAATAATTGCTGCCTCTCAGTCACTATTGATAGTGCCCCATGGAATTTAGTTGTGGAAAAATTGCGGAAGCCTTACATTAAACAAGATTGTAAAGGACCACCCTTTTTAAAATATTTAAAACAAAAAAAATTTATTGTCTCTCTTCTCTCTCTCTCTCTCCTTCTCTCTCTCTTCTCTCATTTGATTTTGAATGCTATCTGTTTCAAACTTACTGTCCCTACTTTTTTCATTATCAACCGACCTCCCTATCCTGCCTTCTAGCATGATAACTTTAGTACAGAATTTTTCGGGCACTGTCGCAAAACAGTCATAACCTTCAGGTGAGCCATTTCCGTGTAGGATCCGGGGATTGCTGCCCCACTACTTTTTGTTATCTGTGTGTTACACACACACACACACACAACACACACACCCCACACACACACCACACCACACACCCACACACGTGCATGCGAAAAATTCAATTTACCCAAATCCTATCTCCTTTCATTTTCCCGCAAATTTTAGGTGTTCTTGATATTTGCCCCCCCCCCTTTTCACCCCCGCTTTTTTTTTTATCTCATTGTTAAAAAACCTTAAGATTCTTTAAGTGTTTTGTCTCTGCTCTTCCCCCCCCCCCCTCCTCTCCCCCCTATCCTCGCTCCTGTAAGAATCTTTCCCACCCTTCCGCCCTTCCTGGACATGGAGATTCCAAAGTTAGCTGTGACAGTGACGTAGAGAGAGGAAATTTTGGCTGACAGCTGCGTTTAGCGTAATCTGGGGATAGACCAGGGGAGGGAAAAACCCGAGACCCTGAGTCATCGGTCAGAGACCCGGAACTCGACGTTGTGTTTGGTGTGATTTGCACGGTGGGGGGTTGGGGGGGTTGGGGGGGGGGGGGGGGGGGGTGGGGGGGAATAGGGGTAAAGTCTGCCATGCAGTGTTTGTGATTTCCTGAAAGGGTATTTAGTTTAAAAAAAGGTCAGAAAGGGGTGAGGGGGGCTAATCAAAACGTAGAATTTTTTAACATATTACGAGTGTTTGGTTCGGAATGTTTGGTTTTTAACTGTGATTTGTGACCATTTATTGACGGCAAAAGAGAGAGAGAGGGAGAGAGAGAGAGAGTAGAGAAGGAAGGAGAGCGGGAGGGGAGGGGAGGAGAGAGGTCGGATGGAGGGGAGGAGCGAGATAGAAGGTTAGGGAGAGGAGTGAGAGAGAGAGAGAGAGAGAGAGAGAGGAGTAGGAGCATTAGCATTTTAATGTCATTCTCTTATCGTATTTCTGTCAGCGTAATTTTATACTTGATGTAATCGATGTACGTCTGTGTGAAGTTTTATACCTGATATATGAGGTCCAGCATGTTCTACCCATGAGGGGGAAGAGATGATTGGATGGTGTGACTGTTTGGCTGTTAGGCAGCATTCCCGAAGCTCCACAGCAAATCATAAATATGTACAATAGTAATCAGTGAAGTATAGAAGATCATCATAACCAAGTAAATAAACATCAGTAACAGTCCGTAGGTTTATATATATATATATATATATTCTATTATATATGTATATATGTGTGTGTATGTATGTATAGTGTGCTGTGTGTGTGTGTGTGTGTGTGTGTGTGTGATTGGTGTGTTGTGTGGTGTGGGCTGTGTGTGCGTGTGTGAGTGTGTGTGTGTGTATGTGTGAGGTGTGTGCGCGCGGGCGCTCTTCAGAAGAAAAAGCAGAAACAGTCAATGGAGTAGGGCTCATGGAAGACAGTACATTGTCCTTATCGATGTAAGAGATGAAGTCTTTGTACATGTTCCTCATCATCTCGTTGAATCACGCGGCACGGGATAGAGTTTTGTAAACTTGGTTTGATGCTTGGCGTGAAAGTTGACAAAGGACATAAAATCTATGAAAACATTAAATTTTTGAGGAGGATGAGCAACGCCAGGAGCGAAGTAGGTGTAAAGAAAAACATGAAGGGAAGGAGAGACAAGGAAGACAAAGGAGAAACAGAAAACAAAACAAAAACAAACACCTGAAGAAAAAGCGAAAAGGGGAGACAAATGCAGATATAAGACAAAGCCTCTGAGAGCCTGTTTTGTCTGGTTTGTGTCCGTCTGCTTTTCTCCTGCACGGGCTTGGCTTTCTCCACAAGCATAATCGAATCTTGAAAATGATGCATGTTAAGTGTGTGAAAAGGTCTCAGAAGATTAACGCTACCAGATACGTTTTTTTTTTTTATTCGTATCGTATCTCGGACTTCTACATGTAAAATCTGAATTGAAAGACGCGAAATATCGAACCACGTACTATTTTTTTAAACAGTTTAACTCCTTTCTTTTTTTTTTTTTTACAGTAAAATGTGTTATGCCACTTTTACTTTTTCGTTTTTTTACAGTATTAACTTTTTTTTACAATAAATGTTCTTATTGGTCTGTTTCATTTTTTTTTATAAACAGTATAACCTTTTATTTTGACATGAAAATGTCTTAAAAATTTTTTTTTTTTTGTGGGCCCACTTTCAATTTTTTGTTACGTATTAACTTTTTTTTAACGAGGAATGTTCTTTTTGCCTTTCACTTCTTTTTTTTTTTTACAGTATAACCTTTTTTTTTTAAACATTAAAATGTTCTTATTGCACTTTCTACTTTTTTTATTTTTTATTTTTTTACAGCATACCTTTGTTTCTTAATAAATTGTTTTATTGCCATTTCATTTTTTAACAGTTTAACCCTTTCTTTTTTTAACAATAAAAGTTCTTATTGCCACTTTTACGGTTTAAAAAAAAACAGATTTGCTTGATGTCCATTGACAAAACACGAATTGCTCTTGCTTCAGAAAAAGCTTTTCAACGCCTTATCCACAGTTTGCACTTTGTGAAAAGCCTGCAGCTGTTGCAGTCAGGTTTGTGTATTTCTGATTTATTTTAAACCTTTGTTTGCGTGAAGAGTTATGGAATACAAAGAACAAAATATAGAGAAATTTGCGTGGACTGGAGCACAAAAAAACTCGCTCTTCATCTGCATTGTCCCCTGACATTTCTCTTACGTATCTACTACATTTATTTACGAAGATCCTTACAATTAAATATTTGTACTCGAACAGTTTCTTTTGTATAGAATAGATATGATCCTAAAAAAAGTCCCCTTCCTTAAAATATTTTTGCCTCAGAATTTTTCCTTTATTGTAATCAAACACTCCTCCCCTTAATCATTTTTCCTCTTCCGTTTATACATACGATTTTCTCTCCAACAGATTGCACGCTGCCTTTAACATTTTCTGCTCGAACATTTTTCTTTTGTGTATATAATATGACTCTCTTCCAATAAAAAACCATCTCCCTTTCACAATATTTCCTCGGACATCTGTCGTTGTCACGACCGACCCCTAGAGGCCTGCCCTGACAGGATCGGTTTAGGGGGAGTGAAGGGAGTGGATGACTCCGCACGCCTCGCATGAGACCACACAAAAGGATTACAGATACAACACCCCATTTATTCACACCAACACACGCAATCACAAATAATATTCAACGCACGCTCCATGCACAATCACAATCAAGCATATCAAACGACAACATGCACAATCCACAATCAAGCATCTCAATACACGACATACACACTCATAATCATAAATAAAAATAATTCCAGCCACCCATAACCCTTTCCCTGTCATGTAATGCCCTCACCCTGCCTCTCCATAAGTGAAAGGGAACACCCTGTCGCCTAGGTGCCCAAACGGGTCGGTTATTGAAGAGAGTTGTTAGGCCGACACCTTGACACGCACAAAAGACGGTGGAGCGGGGGCGCGTCTCGGGGGACGGAGCGTTTGTTGCTGGAAGGTCCTAGACGGGATCATGACCGTCCAGCCAAGTCCACGGGCTTCCCCACCAGTACGTGGCCTAACAGTGCGTGGTCCCAACCAGTGCGTGCCCCAACCAGTGCGCGTTACTCCAGTGCGTGCTCCGGGGAAGCCTCAGGGAGAGGGAAAGGTAACTGGGAGGATAAGTAGAAAGGACGGGTACTGGAACCCCGCAGTCAGTACGTCTGACCCATGCGGTTAATCCTAACAGCCACTCGCATGTTGGGCGAGGGGAGGTCTACGAAATACACCAAACTAACACAGCTCACCACAGGCCTGTGCATAACACAGCAAAACCAACCAAATCAGGAATGTTCGTTAAAGTTTCTCATACGAAGCAGGTATGAGACTGCATTAAATTAACAGGCTATAAAACAACATGAATTATCTTTCATCTTCTCTCCTCAGTTTAACAATTTCCTTTCTTAGAATAGACTTAATAAAGCAACTGGCTTTCATCTTGCCCCCACATTTGCAATAATAATTCATGGCACACTTATCCCCACATTTTATAGCAACATTTCAAAAACACCAACAATTTCAACCACGGCATCCAAACGACTAAATCATGCGTAACGCACGCTCGCGAAACATAAAACTCGTTATCCTTGCACACACGCAAACAGACGGTGGCCGAAGAATGTGGCCGGCAATTGTGACAGGGGGCGGACAGCGAGACCAAGACGTACCAACCCTGAATTTACAGGTTCTCTCCATCCCCGACCGTCTACGCATCACCAAATGCATATAAAAAGGAGAAAGACTTTAAGATTAATTTTGATGGCCAGGTTATAAGATTGAATTAACCAGAAAGGTCTCAAACGATATTTCTTTTTACAATTTTGAAAACAAAAGAAAATTGCGCACAGAGAAAGAATTAGAAGCGGCTACTACAACAAAAAAAAAAACAACAAACGAACCACGTACTGATGAATACCAGCTACCCGTGGGTGACAGAAGAGGGGGTCAAAGACTCTCTTGCCCTCTGTCCAGTCGAGAGGACAGCAGCGCAGATGCGGAAAAAGATGAAGTGTGTCTCCCTCCTACAGGCCGACTGTAGGAAAAGAAGTACGACTGTACCTTCGACGATATGGTGAAGAACCAGGACCGGAGCAGGCGCTCCCAGAGACATCTTCCGCTCGAGTGAAGTGAAATACCTGCCTCAGCGATGGCGGCCAACATGCCACGTACGTCACGTGAGAATACCTCAAACTAAGAGGAACCTTGCACGTGCGGCAGGTGAAAAGACAGGTGAGAGGCCGATAGAGACACCCAGTACAAGAAAAAGATACCAGCCACCGTGAACCTGCAGGATGAATTGCACGGGCAGTGGAATTAGAGAGAGAGAGAGAGAGAGAGAAAGTAAACCTAACCTGAGCTGATACTACACCAAAGGTGAAAACACACCACAAGCCACATTAAGGACGGATATACGACAACAACAACAACAACAACCAAATGAACAATTCCACACCCTAGATGGGTCAATCGTCGTAGGCCTCGTGACAAACCCGTGACAGTCGTACATACCAAATTTACTTTCCAGTAAAGACTCGCTTCTCTTAAACATTTTTCATCGGACTAAATTCCCTTTATATATACTCGTTTTACTCCCCGAGAACATCCTTCTCCCATTAAACATTTTCCAGAGGGCAGTTTTCCTTTG
Organism: Conus ventricosus; assembly: GCA_018398815.1. Taxonomy (NCBI): domain Eukaryota; kingdom Metazoa; phylum Mollusca; class Gastropoda; order Neogastropoda; family Conidae; genus Conus; species Conus ventricosus. Next base: position 3,259 of record JAFLJL010005609.1, on the reverse strand, counting down.
TACTGAGCCACAAAGAAACGCAAACGATGGGTCCATTCAGTGTACTCTCATGTTGTTGACATTTAACTGAAACCCATTGAAATGAATTGATGCAACCATTGAGTTTCTGGCTTTAGTGTTCTTATTGTTGGCTGAAGCAAAAAGTGGTCACGTGTCATGAGTGTCACGGAGAGGGTCAGTAACGAGTGTATCCCCCACGAGCGTTGATAACAGCCTGACATCTGGCGGGCATGGAGTGGATCAGACGGTTGACGGTGGCCATGTTGACGTTGTTCCAGATCTGCCTCAGTGCCTGCTCTAGCTGACGGGCTGTGGTTGGCCTCGGCTGAACAACATTCAGCTCCCGTTTGAGATGGTCCCAGAAGTGTTCGATAGGGTTCAAATCAGGGCTCAGCGAGAGCCACTGCAGAGCTCAGATGCCCTGTTGCTGCAGGAAGTCTGTGGTGACTCTGGCAGTGTGTGGACGTGCATTGTCCTGCTGGAGAGTGAGGTGGCCGTGCTGCTGGAAGTGGGGCACAACAACGGGCCTCAACACCTAGTCAATGTATCGCTGCACAGTAACGCCATTTCCGCGCCCAGGGCCAATGTCTAGGAAAACAATAGGCCCAACAAGCTGGTTGAGGCTGATTCCTCCACATACCATGATGCTCGCACCTCCCCAAGCGTTGATCTCGTGGATGTTGTTGTTGGCATACCTCTGGTTGCGCCTCCTCCACACCGGATTCGGCCATCAGCATGATGAACACAGTATCGGCTCTCATCCGTGAAGAGGATGCCCCTCATTGCCGCCAGTTCCAGTTCCGGTGCTGCTGGGCCATTGCAGTCGTTGTTGCCCATGTCTTGGAGTAAGAACAGGTTCGCCTTACGGGACGGCGGCAGTGCAGGTGATGTTCTGTTAATCGACATCGCACAGTTTCACCAGAAATTGGTGCACCATGCCTGCCAATGGTGTTTCGACCGTTTCTGTTACATAAGTGAATGGCTCAAAGCAGGTGACGGCGGTGAATTCGCCCATCTTGTCGCGCAGTCGTTACACTGGGTCTGCCGCTTCGTGGGTTGTCCCGAGCGTCGCCATTTGCTGGAACCTGGCCCACAAACGGCAAATTGTAGAAAAGCCACGCCAAACGCAGCTGCGACTTGTGCAGCACGGATTCCGGCTTGGAGTCGTCCTATGGCTCTTTCTCTGTCGACGGCGCTCAGTCTTGGCATTCTGGTCATGTGGAAGTGATTGCTTTGCCAGGGCGTAACAGCCTGGGTTTTTATTCCTAGTGATGTGGGAATATGTTCAGCGAAAAAAGATTTACATGACTGTTTGCATTCGCCTTGCACATGCAAAAACGTGCTTCCACGTTCGTGGCGCCGGTGTGAGCTCATTTCTAGTGACACTGACCTGATTTGCACGTGCTGCACCTAGGTCTAATGCTGACTCATGACCGCACAGAATATATGGTCACAGCGCACCTACAGTGCCATTAATTATGTTCCCCCCTACCTGCCCCTCCATTTGCGTTTCTTTTGTGGCTCAGTATATATACAAGTTATACATAATATCAAAGAATCCCTCCTCTTACACATTTTTGCTGATGACAGTTTTCTTTCGTTCGTACTAAAATTACTTCCCAATGACTTCCTTCCCTTAAATTTCTTGTTTTTCCTTTGTATATCCGAGATTTACTCCCCAAAGATACCACTCAACAAAACATTTTTCCTGGGACGGTTTTTTCTTAGTATGTGCTAACTTTCGTTTATAATAAAAACTTCCTCTCTGTAAATATTTTTATCCTCGAACAAGTTTTCGCGTATATACTAGATTGTTTTCCAGCAAAGACTCTCTTTCCCTAGAAATTTGTTTTCACCGGCCATTTCTAATCGGTGTCTACTATTGATATTGTAATTGTTATTATGGATACTTATATAGCGCCTATCCTCGGCTAGAGACCAAGCTCTAAGCGCTTTACAATCCATACTCGTTTACACAACGGGCTGCCTACTGGGTAGTGCCAACTGATAAGCTGCCAGCTGGCGCTTCATTCTGGTGTTTCCCGTGTCATCCAGTCAATATCGTTCAATATCGTTCACTCAGTTTCCTTACTTCTTTCATTGTTCCATTTCTCACGCAGGGTGCATGCAATGTGTAGCGTGCCATCCATACCAACGGCCAAACTGGCCTTCTCTTCCGAAGTTGGTGATGGGATATTACGTGTGTGCAAGATGTTATGCGTGCGTTCACACACACGGAACCTCGGTTTATAGTCTCATTCGAAGGACTGTACGGGAATGGAGTCAGAACCAGTGTTAACTCGAGGGAAAAAATCCCCCTGTACCGAAACGGCCGGCGGAGATTCGAACCCGCAATCCCAGTGTCATGTGGACGTAGCCTCACATCAAGGCATGTGACGCTCCATCACATGTAGTTAGTGATATGAATCATTTCCCCATGCCACAACGGAAAAGGAAGAATATTCATGTGGCTTGACTAGTGTAGCGGGCGTCCCCAAATAATTGTGAGTATGACTCAGTAAAGAAACAAACGTGGTCATTGGGTGAAAGTGACCACTGAGTGATAGTTTAACAAGGGCTGGTAAGGTGCTGGTCATGTGTTTTGAACATGAGTATGCACTCACTAGGAGGAGGGAGGAAAGAATCAGTTTTAACCCAGCAGATGGCCTAGAGACTCGAACCTGTCAGGACGTTGGTCCTCTCTGCTGACCAGTCATTACCAGGTGAGCGATAGATAGTTGGGGAAAGCTACAGGGGAAAATTAAGGAAAAGAGAAAGAAAGAATTCATATGTTGAATTAAGAAGGTTCTTACACGAACCTTATTCGTGTTTCAGCCCTTCACCCTTTTACCCTTCGCCTTCACCCTTCACCTTTCCCCCGTGAGGTGGTTGAAGATGGCCATGGATGTGGGAACACACCGGTAGGCAGCCCAGGAATTAAGGACTCCAGGGAGAGGAGTCGGGAACTCGTCATCTCTCCAGGGACAGGAGAAGACGAGGGAGAGGAGTTGGAACTCATCTCTCCAGTGACAAGAAGAGTCGAGGGAGAGGAGTCGGAAGTCATATCTCCAGGACGGGAGAATCGAGGGGGCGAGATGATGTCTGAGAGAGACAGGGAATCATGATAGTATGAAGTCTTGTGTTTGATGCAGGCATAGCATCAAGGAGTGAAAGAATCACTTATTTTCCTGGTCTGGAGTTTGTGGGCAATGTTGTGTGGAGGCCGTGACTTTATGAAGTCTTAGTGATGTTTTCCCCC